>PVJI01009057.1:0-12873 GCA_004026765.1 Micronycteris hirsuta
TCCCTTCCTTTCCTTAAATCAGTCCCTTCAGGGTCTCTTGCAGAGCTGGTTTGGTGGAGGTGTATTCTTTTAGACTTCTTTTGTCTGGGAAGCTCCTTATTTGGCCATCTATCTTGATTGAGAGCCTTGCTGGGTAGAGTAGTCTTGGTTGCAGGCCTCTGGTTCTCATTACTTGGAATATTTCTTGCCATTCCCTTCTGGCTTGGAGTGTTTCCATTGGGAAGTCAGCTGCTAACCTTATTGGGGTTCCCTTGTATGTTACTTCCTGTTTCTGCCTCGCTGCCGTTAGGATTCTCTCTTTGTCTTGGAATTTTGCCATTTTAATGATGATGTGTCTTGAAGTGGGCCTGTTAGGGTTCCTTTTGAATGCGACTCTCTGTATTTCCTGGATTTGTGTGGCTTTTTCTCTCATCAGATTAGGGAAGTTTTCCATCATTACTTTTTCGAACAGGTTTTCCATCCCTTGCTCCTCTTCCTCTCCTTCTGGTATCCCTATTATACGAATATTGTTACGTTTCATGTTGTCCTGCATTTCCCTTAATACCTCTTCATTCTTTCTGAGCCTCTTTTCCTGTTCTTGCTCTTTTTGGTTGCTTTTTTTAACCTTGTCCTCCAGCTTGCTGATCTGATCCTCTGCCTCATCGAGCCTGCTTTTGATTCCTTCTACTGTGTTCTTCAGTTCAGATATTATATTCTTCATTTCCTCTTGGCCCTTGTGAATAGTTTCTATTTCCTTTTTCATGTTGACATAGTTTGCAGTGAGTTCATTATAGTTTCCCTGTAGTTTCTGGTAGTTTTCTGTGAGTTCATCAAGCTTCTCGAGTTTCTTGAACTGCCTGATAACATATGCTTTGAACTCAATATCTGATAGTTGGCTTGCCTCTGTTTCATCTATCATTCTTTCTGGGTCTTCCTCCTTTCCTTTCACTTGGGGATTGTTTCTTTGTCTTCCCATTGTTTGTGGGATTCTTTTTGCTAGCCTCTGATTCTTAAATTGATCTGTCAAGTTCTCTGGAGCAGCGAAGTTAATTTTGTGTCACTGTCTCTGTTTTTGGGGCTGACTCTTGTCTGGGTCCCACTCTATTCTCTTCACAATTCCAGGTTTTAATGTCTCACTTGTGGATAAAGAAGAGAGGGGGAGGGAGAAAAAGAAGGAAAAGAAAGCAAAAGAAAAGGAAAAAGAAAGATAAAGAAAAAATAATACTCAAATAACATAAAATAAAATATAATAAAAATATGAGATAAAAAGAAGAGAAAACTAGGTATACCATATGAAGGGAGGGTAGAAGGAGTTAAAAAATATAGAAGGACAGATAGGAAGAAGGTTGGGGAAAAACAAACAAAGAAACAGAGAAAACAAAAGAAAGAAGAAAAAAAAAGAAAAGAAAAAAAAGTACTTCTGTTGGCTGGCTTCAAGAGCGTCTGGTCAGGGCTGCGACAGGCTGGGAAGATATCAGACTTCCCTGGCTTTCTTCCTCGGCTGCACTCTTAGCGGCTGGCCTGCCTCCAGCCGAGTTGCTAGGAATTCGCAGCACCTCCTCTGGGCTGTCTGATCCCCACCCTGAGTCAGAGTTTGTGAGGTCTGTGTCTCCCTTCAGTGGGGTTCGATGTTTTTCTCCCACGGAGGGAGTCTGCAGCGCAGGTCTCCAATCACAGTTGCTGGGTTGTGTCTCAGGCCCTCCCAGAATGAGCTCCGCGCCCCTGTATTTGTTGCCCACTTTTGTCTCTGGATTCGGGGCTTGTAAGCCGCAGGCCTGGGCGCCCCGTCGGGCACCACCCCCAGCCGCCCCTGACTGGCTTCGCCGGGTGCCTGCCTGGTCCCGGAGTTCCGGGCCTGGGTCTCCCGTTCAGTTCAATCTCTAATTCCTCCCGCTGGGATCACCGGCCTCTTCAGACCAGTCCCCATGAACACACCGACCTCCGGACTGCTGGGGACCAAGGCTCTCCCAACAGACGCACACCTGCTTTGGCAACTCACACACCCCAATCCAGCTCCCTCCCACGGATCCTGGAACAAACCGGGAAGCTGCTGCTACTGGATCCACAGACCTCCCGGCTCCCCGAGAGTCCCTTCCCTCTGAAGCAGACTCCCTACTGGCTGATCTTTCAGTTTTATGCGCAGTCCTGGTTGCCACTCTTCCTGAAATAAATCCGGGTGATCTCTCCGCTCCTCAGAAAATCAGCCAGATATCCCACCAGTGGGCTGGAGGAAGCCGATCCCACTCCCTCCTATTCTGCCGCTATCTTTCTCCCCCAAAACAGTTTTTGAACTTGTTGATTTTGATGCCTTTGAGTGACTCTACCCTTTCTTGGTTTTATTTCTTCCACATCAGCAAAATATTTCCCTTTCAGGACTTTTTTCAGCTGGGGAAAGAAAAAAGTCACTTAGGGCAAAATAAGGTGAATGGGGGGTGGGGAACAGGGGTCATGCCAGTTTTAGTCAACAAACTGCTGAACACTCACCATGCTGTGGGCAGGTGCACTTGTAAATCACCCATCATGAAATGGGCAAATGCATTGAAAGAGTCTTCAAAAAAATTTTTACTGAAGCGGAGTGCAGCCTCTCACAACAATGCCAGCTGGTGCACTGATCCAGATGGGTTCCTAGAACACTCACCTAGCGGGGGAAGCCTGTACTACAAGGGATCATCTGCCTTCCAGAAGATAATTCTGGTTTTATTTTTGGTCCCCCCTCATATAGATACACATGTGTGTGTACTTATATGCATTGGTGTATGTATGTGTGTGCATGTAACATGGGTCTGGGCTTCATTTTTCTTATATCTCAGTATCCTGTGAACATTTTTTCACATTATTTAATATTTTTACATCATTATTTTTAGACACCACATTACTTTCCATGGTGGGGGGGTCATCATTTATTTAACCTCTTCCATATTTTACATGTTTTTGTTATTTTCAGTTATATTGCTGTTATAAAATATGATGCAATGCATATCCTTGTAGATAAGTGTTTGAAGAGTTAAAGATTTCCATGAGAATACTATATTTAGAAAAAGAAAAAGAAATTGTTTTGAAATTTCTATGTCTAATAAGAAGAGCTGCAAGAGAATTCCTTGTAGAGGTCGATGCATCAATGTTTGTTTATTTGCCTTTGCCAATAGTTACATGTCAAAGTAGGTAGTTATTATCTAGCCAAAAGCTAGATTAAATCTTTTAGATTAGTATTAAAGTATAGAATAATAACATTTCCATGAGGAAAACAAACTAAAAGTGAAATCAGCTGAGCCATATCTTTGAGTAATGCTCAAGTGCCAGTTGACTATTCTGAAAACGCTCTGAGTGGAAGGCTATGGGACAGAACAACTTCATAGGCTTAGAAAAAATCACAGTGATACTGGCTGCTGTGTGCTGAGAAGACCCTAGAGCTTGCTTACGGATTTAGTAAGCTTTGTAGGCGCTACTTGGAGATCAGCATATCGTTACAGATTCTTTTTCAATAAGTCACACAATTTAGAGTTCTTTCAAACAAATTATCTGATTGCTATGTATTCACTGGGGGACAAAGTAAATGCAGACCATTATGCTCTACTGAAAGGAAAATTCTCTTATTAGCCAGAAGGAGGGCTATACAGGAGGAAAATGAAAAGAAAATGGTCTTCAGTGTATCTACATTAAAATAAACAAACAAACAGTCCAACCGCTGACTGTTGATTACCACTAAGGATCTTCAGATAGACCACTCATGGATTTATTTCGTGATGCAGTGTTCTCCTTAATCAGTCAGATTGATTGATGGTCTTCAGTTTTGCTGACTGCTGTGCTGCTCAGGACAGGCGAATAATATCTCCTTTCTATCTCTGCCTCTTTCCCACGTGCGTTTTCTTAGGAGTATTGTCTTTGTTCCTTGGGCGGCTGTGGCTTGCAGCTGTCAGAAACAAGATTATGATTTACAGAGGCGGGTAGGGGGGTGGCCCTCAGAAGCAGCAGCCCAAAGCCGGGGTGGGTGCTAATTGGCTTGTTGTGGTCCTTGCATGGCTGTGGGCTCTTGTGAGGTCTGAGTAGATCAGGGAAGAGAGTGAGGGCCGTGACACCTCTCATGACGGCGAGACACTAATTAGCTGTGAATTACAGCAGCATTTTTGGATATCACATATATTATATGTGGCAGCTGGAGAATCTGTCTTCATTAGATGCATGACAGGTAGTTTTAGTGGCCCTACTGTTATTTGTTATTGGTAGCGAATTGTTTTTCTGATGAAAAATATAAAATTCTGACTGCATGTGAACTGGTTGGCTATTTCTTGACTTCAATCAGTTCCTTTACAGAAAATTATTATTGTTTTCATCATTAATATTAATTTGATGCTTGGTATCCTATAAGCCTTTGCACTATTATTTAAAGTACATTTTAAGGAAAATGCACTCAGAGCACTAAAACTGAGCTGCAGGTGAGTTTTTCGGAAGAGACTCCACGTTGCACGTTGTAAGTGTTCGTGAGACAACTCTGCAGACTCACCCTCAGTGGATTCCCTCAAAAGCCAGTGATCATAGATTGACTCTAATTCAAAAATCACTACATTGAGGACAAGAGGCAAAAAGCTCATCGGCAATATTCAGTGTGGTTCATCTAGGAGTGGAGATCATTTATTTCTATATTTGTTTATTTCTTCAGCAAACATTCAAGGTGCCTACTATGTGCTAGACCTTTGCTAGGTGAAGGGCAGCCAAGACAGCAAGGCCCCAGGCCCCGAACTCAGTCTGCAGGAGGGTTATATTACAATACAGCTGCCTTGCTATAAGATAAGAGGGGTCAGGGGCCACATGCCCCAGGGGGAGTCAGGAAGAGCATTTGGGTTCTGTACCAATTTGTGTTACAAGTTAGTAGTGTGGGAAGATTAGTCCTGGCAAGGCAAGTGCACAGCCTTGTGAATGTGTCCGGTGTTGGGTGGAGCAAAGGGTGAAGGATAGCGTGTGTGTGTGTGTGTGTGTAGACTGCTCAGGGCCTTGCATGCCATGCTGAGGAATTTTGCCCTTACTCTATAGAGGGAAGTCTTAGGCAAAAAGTGACCTGGTCTGACCTTTGCTAGGACAGGGAGAGATTTATAGAGAACAGTCTGAGGAGGAGTGAGAGAGACAAACACAGTGGCATCACTTGCTGCTGTGCGAAATTACAAGTGTGAGACAGCAGAGTTTGTCAGCATTCTGCAGAGAAGGGATGCACTAGGGCTGGGCTGCAGCACAGGATGTCTCCAGAAGCCACGGGCCCCTCTGTTGCTCTCCTTTCTTTTATGAGGCAAGTGTGGGCGTGGCCCTAGGACTGGGAATAAAAGTGTTTGCTTTGGTGCTAAGTAGAGTGAGTTTGGATATCAATTAATTGCAGGGTTGTTTGGAAACCCCGGCATCAATGGCCTTGGGTGCTGTGGGAACTTGTCGCTCCTCTTTCCTGGAAGAAGAAACCATGGGATCTGTGGGAAGTTGAGTTCAGTTGCAGGTCCTCTTGCTGGGCACAGGGGGTGATGGTAGGACAGTCCCAGTGGGCCCAGGGAAAGCTCCCAGGGTTCATTACTAGACATTCCTGCTCATCTCCACAGAAGATGGCCTGACTCAGGGGAGAGGTATGGCAAATAGGGAGCAGAGAATGGAGGTGAGGAATGTTTAGAAGATATGAACAGACAGGAATTGGTGGCTGATCATAAATGTGACAAAATACGGGAGAATGCAGAATCTAGAACTGACCTTCAGATCTCTGATTTGAGTGATTGGGGCAGAGCGGTGACTTTATCAGGACAAGGTATACAGAAGGGGTCGATGTACAGGGAGAGGGGAAAGAGGGGCAAAGGAAATAAGCTTAGAGGTGAACATACAAATAGCCATTATTGTGTTTTTGACTTGTTTCTGCTGGTTTTATTTACTGTGATAAATTTCCATTAGGTTGAACATGAAGGTCCCATGGAATATGCAGGAAGTTTATAATACTTTGCGGCTGCTGTGAAGTCCCTTCTGGAGGATATGAAATATGCTTCTGTAGTGACATAATTTAATTTTTCAATAAGTACACTGGAATTTTTAGGACCAAAGACATGTTTTATTCTTCAGTGCAATAGGTTGCCAGTGCTCAAAGCACTGCACAAAGGGTAGAAGTATCTTTATAGAAGAGATATCACTGTATTTTAAAGGCCTTCGGCTGGGGCAATTATGTGTTCATTAAGGATACTTGAAAATGGCTAGAATTATCTGAAGCAGCTTTCTGAATAATCTGAATGATTAACCTGAGTGACACTGTGTACTTTATTACTTTGTAAGCATTTCTGCCAGTCTTATAAATTAATTCTGAAAACAATTAAAGAAGTAATGAGAACAACAGTAGCTTCACCGGGGAAGATGTATACCTTTTCCCATTGACCTTCTGTGTACCCTTCACGTCGAACTTACATATTCAAAGATTCATTTATATTTATGAGTAACTCTTTCAACATAGGCAAAAATGTACTTCTCAAAATAGGTTTTAACTTCTTGAGCAAGGAGAGATTCTTTTATTGCTTCTGTTCATGCTTCCTCCCTACCTCCCTAGTTTCCAGTACAGTTTATAATGATAGCAGGTGCTCACTCACCTCTTTACCCTGTATTCTGTCAGGCACAAAGGTTAGACCGTTGTCACTTCCTCAAACCTCTGAGGTCTGGAGCACGTCATTCTCCTATTTGCTCTGTTTCAGGCCTGTTTTAGAGAGACAGTTTCTCACCTTGAATGGCTAGGTGTATTCAGGTAATGAAACTTCTGCAGAGCCGGCAAAATTGGAAAAGAATCTTTCTCGCTGTGTGGTTCTGTATCTTTGTCTGCCTGGCACTGGGTTCAGACCCACACTCACTTTCCACCGACCACTGAGACACTATTATTGCTCCTAAACTTTCAGATCTGTTGATGCATTCTAATCTGAGAGTGATTCAATGGCAAAAGGCTGTTTGCTTCATTTTCAGGACCCCGAGCAATTCATTCATTCTTCATTCAAAATTAATGTGGACCTTGTGGCCACAAGAGTGGGTCAGTAACTCTGAGTATTAACCATGAATGTGAATACGATTATATACCCCAAATAGGGGCAAATATTAAAGGGCTGGAAAAAATTGCTCCATGAATTTATGCAGTGAAACTTCTATGGATTCTAGGAACATTTTCATATTATAAATGTTTTGCTTTTTTAAAAGTGCACATGCTACAAAGAACTTTTTATGTTAATAACTCTAATATCTCATATAAAATGTATTAAATTTTAAACATGTTGGTGCCGTCTTACAAAATGCCTTTTAATTAAAGTCATAATTTGGATGGTTCAGCTTAATTGCAAATATCATTGTCTATAATAGCAAGTGGCCTTTTTCATGAATTGTGTTGTTTTCTGCCTTTTCTTAATAACACCACTGATAAATTATATTTCATATGTTTTAAATACTCTATAAAGCTAAGTTAACAGTTTATTATATAGTACATAATCTGTGTTTGTGTCCGCACACACACGGATGGATGCACAGGCAAAATCCCATTTTTTTTAGGGCACTGCCTCGTGGAGAAATCCTCAATCTTACTGCAAATCCATGACTAGCATTTCTAGAGGCCATGATATTTTTTAGGAGGTTTAGAGTTTGTTTTTTTTTCTTCTTTCACTTGTCTGAAAGTGAAATTGACTCACCTAAATTTTCTCTTTTGGCTTTGCTTACTTTATTTTACTTATTTAAAAAATTCTCTGCATGAGTATTTTGAGCTATTTGGAGGAAAGCACAGCAAAAAGAGATACATATTATTGCCTTTTGAATGTAACTTTATAATAAGCAATTCCAGGTATCAAATATGTTGATAAGTCCTGTGGAGGTCAGTGAAATTGCTACCATTTTGTAATTCATGACATATTTTGAGAAGGACAGAGATGGACAGAAGGATGGATAGATCTGGTCTTTTTCTCTCCTTACAAGAGCACTGATAAAATCATGAGGATTCCACGTGCATGACCTCTTCGAAACCTAATTACCTTCCAAAGGCCCACTTCCTAATACCATTACGTTGGAAATTAGGGCTTCAACAAATGAATTGGAAGGGAAAATAAACATTCAGTCCCTAGCAATTACAAAGGACTGAATTCTGTTTCTTACTGTGAGCAGGCATGCCAGCAGATTGCAAGGTCCACCCTTCCCTCCAGCAAAGCCTTGGACATTGACTGGAAACATGCTTTGAGGCTTTGTGCATCAGCAGCCCTACTGTGTGTGTGAGAGGGAAACATGTTCCTGACCAGGTGGATGGAGAGGAGGACAGTGCGTGTGTTTCTTTCCTAAATGCCAAGTTTCTTTTCTTTTAATGATGAGTATGATGAAAAAAAAGGAAAGCCATGGAATTCCAGATACACAGTAACAAAATTTCCCAAGTTACATTCTAGAACACTGATTGTCAACTTTGTTTTCATCTCATGGACATATAAACTAATTACTAGATTCTGCTGCACGCCAAAAATGTATCTTTTGCTGATCTGAAGAAAACAGGTACAATTTTGATTCATTCACATTGAACGATTGTTGTGTTGGCTGTTGTCATTTTTTTAATTTGACAATCTCAGGGAAAAGAGGCCAGTGCCCAGGACTAAACAGTCAGATATTACATTTTTTAGAAATTCTTGCAGCACACGGTTTGAAAGTCACTGTTCTATAACATAAATTCTTTGATAAGCTGAAGTATTTCATAGAACAGAAGGTTCAGAAGTTAAATGCACTTGAAGAACACCTCATATTAATTCTCTTTATCCTGACTTGACAAAGCACACTGAAGTCTCAGAAGTCTTCTAGGAAAAAAAAATTAACTTTTCAACCCAGAGTTTCCTAAGATACTTGATTAAAGAACCATTTCCCCTGCCCTGTAAAACAGGGTTTGAGGAAAAATAATAGTATAAGAGAAATAGTATAAGGGATGATAAACAATAATTTGTAGATGCAGGGAAATTTCATACTTTTGAGCCATATTCACTAAAAGGAACAGACGAAAAAATTGGAAAGCATGCAATTTGAAATTATAAAATACAAGCAAACATAAATCTGAAATTAGGCATAAAAACAGCATGAAAGGCAATATGTGGGAGATAGCAGCAACAAAATTGTTATTGCAGGGATGTAAGGAACAAATTTGAGGTGCTCTTTGGGGAGTGAAGACAAATAGATGAAAATTTGTAAGGGCTGATAATGCACCAACAGGGGACATTTCTTTGAAATTTATTAGAATAATTAAATGCAGCCTACAGTTATATATATAATAGAAGAAAACTTCCTGAGTTTAAAAAAGAGATCTGTACTGGTAGATTAAAAGGTCTCAAAGTTGTTACAAGCATAATAAATCAAAACATGCATACTGAAGCCATCTTTTCAAAATACTTTAATGTCAAGGATAAATGAAAAATTCTTTGAGCATCCAGGAGAAAATAATTACCAAGAATGAGAATTGAGCTGGTCTCAGAATTCTTTTCTACACCATTGAATATCAAAACTCGATATAAACAGTTAGAGAATCTTTCTTCTTTTCTCCCCCAATTTTATCAATAAAGTTGAAAAGTTAACTGTATACCTTTACCTAATTTAACCAGATGTTAACACTGTGACATTTACTTTCTCTCTCCATCATTCATATATCTGTATCTGTCTCTCTATGCAGACATACATATATATTAGTTGCAGATATCATGTCACTTCACCTTTAAAAACTTTGTATTAGTATGTAAGTCCCAGGAATAAGGACACTCTCCTACGTTATCACAATACCATTATTACACCCAAGAAATTTCACAGATAAAATAATATTATCTGCTATACAGTCCAGTCCATACTCAAATCTAGCTCTTTATTTTTTTGCATTTTGATACAATAAAGGATTATGCATTGCATTTGTTCCTTGTATCTCACTAGCCTCTTAAAAATTTTTTTTATTGTTGTTCAATTACATTGTCCCCATTTTACCCCCATTGCTCTCCCCTGCCCTGCCCACCCCCCTCCCTCATCGAGAAGAGTCAAAACACTTTAATACCTTTCCTTTGTGAACCACATATATTCTTGCCTATGTGGACATTTCAGCCCTTCATAATGTTGCTGAAACCTGTTTTCCAGTCTAATCATTCATTCTCCCTTAAGTCACACTATGCTTCTTGCAGAATGAACGCCAGCTATTACATGATCATGCCTTGCACCTCCCTTTTTGTAACATTTGTTTTTACTTTCCTCGAGTATGGTACTCGGGACTTAGCACAGTGGCTTGTATGTAGAAAAAATATTTTTGATAAATATTTGTTTACTGAAAGTTAAATTGTTTTGATAGTATGCTACTGATTTTCTTTCTTGCCTCACTTTGTCTTTATATAGAAAAGAAATTTTCAAAAATATCAGGAAGAATATTTTGAACTATTTTAACCTCATTTTTTCGTTGGTTGCATTAGTCACCCATTCATCATAGAACGTTTGGCTGTGTTTGCCACATGGCAAAGTTGTGTAAACAACTAACTAGTTCACACTATCTCAAGCTCTGATGATTATGCATTCAAAACACCAAATGTAAAGTGCTTTAAGGGCCTAGATAAAAGAACAATTATTTTCTGTAAGAGATTAATAAAGGAAGGCACCACAGAATAATGAGACCACAGTCAACTCTATAACTAATAATGGGTAAGAATAAATGGGAAAGAGTGTCAATGGAATGTACTTTTCTGCTCATATAATGCCTATTCTTAAGAACTTTTTTACGTCAAAAAAGTAGATGATGCCCCTTAGATTAAAAATGAGGAAATATTTTCTGTGATGTACTTTGGAACCCTTTAACAAATAGAATGGAGATCTGTAAATTGTTCATTCATTACCACTAATATGCTTGAATAATTAACAGGGCACTAGATTGGAAACACTATAACTGTGATCATGATAAATTTGGTATGGGTTATATTTTTGAATAGCAAGACAGTGACAGAGCTGAGATGTGAGTCCAGGTCTCTTTAGATCTTGAGTCCAGATAACATAGAAATTTAATAATTTCAAACTGGGAAAAAAAGGATAGGGTTAAAAAGAGAGGGGAGCAATGGAAGACAGAGGGAGGCAAAGTGGAGAAGGAAGAACATTTGAGAAGGCATGGGGTTGAGTTTTTGACTGAGCAGGATTTGCTCTGGAAATGAAAGTCAGTGACCCCACAGGCCTTCCAATGCCTCCTCCTTTTCACTGGCTTGTACAATTTAGTCCAGTTTATACTTCAGGGAAATAATAAATACATGTTTTTATCTCAAGGTTGCCTCATTCTTAATTACCTAAGCAATTTCTTTTTGTTTCTCTAAGTAGAAACATGTGTTATGGAAAAAATACAGTAAAATGCCCTGCTTGGTGTGACTCAGTGGATTGAATGCCGGCCTGCAACCCAAGGGATCATTGGTTCGATTCCCAGTCTGGCCAGGACCCCAGTGCGGGGAGTGTGGGAGGCAACCACACGTTGGTGTTTTTCTCCCCCTTTCTCCCTTCCTTCCCCTCTTTAAAAAAGAAATACATTTAATCTTTAAAAAATACTGTAAAATTAAGCCTAACTAGAATATTTCATATGGTGTTTGTACAAACAAGGACATGGTTTTAATGGTGAATGCTACATATATGTACCTTTATTTTAAAACCAAAATACCTGCTGGCTTCAACTTTCTGCTTCACACTCTTTACAGCTTCTGGCCACTGGAGGGCTTTCAATCTCCGGTGGCTCGTCAGGAAGTAACATGCCACCTTGTAAACAGTACAGGAGGTCTTTGTTTTGTTTTCAGTTTTTATGACCCATTAATTTATAGGAAAGGGAAGAATATCTGATTTTTAGTTGAAAACAAGTTTATAATTTTAAAATATCTCTAGCAGCTTGTTCTACAAATGAAAACACGCCCTACTGGCAGTAATTTTACTTAATTAATGTCAAAAAATTGACCAAGAGTTAAATTTTCTTAATGATTTAGGTATATGTTTTCTATGTGGTAACAGTTACACAAAATGTGTTTATTATGTAAAAAGTGAATGGAATAAATATAGTTCAATTTAATAAATCAGTATCTCTAATTTTAAACTATGTATTTAAAGTGATATATGCATATTAGCTACTTTATAATGATCAGCATTGCATCAATCATGAAGTCATTTCTAATGCACTTCAGAAACGTGCTTTGCATTAAGTTATTAGACACTTTGCACAAGTAACATCTGAGAAAATATTTTGTTGTCTGTTGTCTTAAAAGCCTATGAGTGGTGGGGACTAAATTTATTTTCCTATTTGTTTCAGCAGAGTAGGGACTTCTTTAAATTCCCACTCTCTGCAGAGATATCTCCTCATCACCTGCAGATGCTTTTAAAAGTGTTTTGCTAGAAGTGAAATAAGGAGGAGGCAAAAGCATAAAAGCAAAAAGGAAAAAAGCAAAAATTATATTCTTATTTTCATGTAATTTTAGTAAGCATACTTTTCTTTATATTTTTATGTCTGACCCTGAACAAAATAATGACCCAAGCCTTAAACTTGTGATTTATTCATTCACTCATTTTTTTGTTCATTCATTCATCCATCAAATATTTATTTAATGCCTACAATATGTAGTTAGTATTGAGATGGCTGGGATACAATGGCAAACAAGACAATCTCTGCCCTCATGAAATGTACATTCTAGGTGACAGTGGAAGGGAGATTCCAACTTAATGAAAAAGACACACTCAGCCCAGGCTGGTATGGCTCAATGGATTGAGCATGGGCTGCAAACCAAGGGGTCGCCGGTTCGATTCCCAGTCAGGGCACATGCCTGGGTTGCAGGCCAAGTCCCTGGTGAGGGCCATGTGAGAGGCAACCACACATTGATGTTTCTTTCTTTCTTTCTTTTTTTTCAAATTTCT
>PVJI01009057.1:12973-67607 GCA_004026765.1 Micronycteris hirsuta
AAAAGACACACTCAGCCCAGGCTGGTATGGCTCAATGGATTGAGCATGGGCTGCAAACCAAGGGGTCGCCGGTTCGATTCCCAGTCAGGGCACATGCCTGGGTTGCAGGCCAAGTCCCTGGTGAGGGCCATGTGAGAGGCAACCACACATTGATGTTTCTTTCTTTCTTTCTTTTTTTTCAAATTTCTTTTTTTTTTTTAAGATTTTATTTATTTATTTTTAGACAGAAGGGAATGGAGGGAGAAAGAGATCGGGAGAAACATCAATGTGTGGTTGGATCTCACGTGGCCCACCTGGGGACCTGGCCTGCAACCCAGGCATGTGCCCTGACTGGGAATCAAACTGGCGACCCTTTGGTTCACAGCCCGTGCTCAATCTACTGAGCTACACCAGCCAGGGCACACATTGATATTTCTCTTCCTCTCTTTCCCTCTCCCTTGCCCTTTCTCTAAAAATAAATAAATAAAACTTAAAAAAAAGGACGCGCCCATATAGGAAAGATATCTATTTATTTGTTGTGTTACTGTGTTTTTTAAAAAAGAATAAGCAGATAGTTGAAAGCAAAGGAAACATTTTGTTTTTTATGTAGAATTATAATGGGTTGGAGTAGAAGTGGGGATTGCTTTCTGATATGGAAATTTGAAAGTAATCTGGAAGCAGAATTTTATGTTAAGATTATGTAGGTTGGAAAGATGATGCAATTTGAGCTTCAGTTGGATTCTCCCATAAATGATACTGCAGCCTGGTTGTTTGGGTCAGAGTTCTTCCTCTTACTATGTGTGTGGCTTTGTGCAAATCATTTGCCCACTTGTGTCTCAGTGTTCTCTTCATCAAATGGAGATTAAAAATAGTATCTATCTCTTGGTGGCATTTTTAGATTAGATGAGTTAATAATGCATAAAAAGTAGAAAAGTACTTAGAATATTGCCAACAAAGCAAGCAATATAAATATTTGCTATTGGCATTAGCATTCAAGTCTGGGCAATAATGAACCTTAGGGATTTTGTTCCATGGTCCTAGCTTGGTGTCATGGCATAATGAAGAGACCTTCAAACTATGATAATTGCTTTGTGCAATTGAAGGAAGACAACACTGGTTTTCTTTTTTCTCTTTGAAATTTGTGGTGTAGCTTCAGCATTTTGTTTTGTTTGTTTCAGTAATTTAGGTTGTAAAAATGAGGATTAGGCACATTCATGGAATTTCTATTGGGGTGGGGGAAATGACCAATGGACAGAGCAGAATTCCAAGTGTCAAGCACATTACTCTCCATAGAACCCACCGCATTTCCATAAATGAGCCTTTGTCACAATGGTGAGTCTGCAGAATTTTTAGGTTTTATCTAAATGGTTAAGTTGCTGTCTTAGTTCTTCTCTTTCCAAAAGTAGAAATCATAATTTTTCTCTACTGCATTTGACTTTTATGATGACTGCATTATTTCTGTAAAGCTCCTTGCTAGAATAGTAGAATTACAGAATTTGAACTGGAAGTGACTTTCAGAACATTTAATTCAAAACACTCATTTCATAATTGAAGGAATTGGAGGCCAGATAGGGTACATTACTCATCCATGGTAACACAACTAGGTATGACTATAGCTAGCTTCATAATTGGAGCTTTGGACATTGTTTAAATATTACTCAGAAGTAATGCTGCTTTCTTTAAAATGTCCTCTATTAGTTTTTGCTCCTAAATCTCAGTGGTTTACTCATGTTACCTGAGGACTGTGTGTTGGTTATGCTTGGCTGGGAATATCCAGGTCAAGGTATCAAGCCTCAATTCATCTCCATGAATCTTTCCTTCTAGGACTCAGGCCAAAGGAGCAGCTTCTGTCTCGGGTATGAAGCTCTCATGGTAGAGAGCAGAAGGTGGGGAGCCTGGGGAAGAACAAACTATTCAGACTACTTAAAGCTCTTCTAAGTTGTGCCATATGTGGTGTTTGCCCCCACTTCAAAGCAAGTCGCATAGTCACATCTTAAGTCAGTGGGATGGGGAATGATGTTTTACCTATTGGAAGCTATGGCCATGGCCAAGAGAAAATGGTTTATTGACTTCATGTCTTCTGTAAATAAATTCAAACAAAGGGCTCAAAATCCCATACCTTTACTGTACCTTTAATCCCATAGGAGAGGTACAGTACATGTCAGTATATAGGAGCAACACTGTGGAGTGAATTCAGTAGCAGAAGTTGGTGCACAGTGGGATACACAGGACCAAGTGCACTGCTGTTGCTTAAATGAGGAGACATTGAGGAGGAGATGCCTGAGCTTGGCCTTGACTATAGAATTTGCACATTATATGTGTACAGAATGGCATTTCATTTGGCACTAACAGTTTGTGCCGGTTGTAGAAACAGGGATCAGCATGGTGCAGTCAAGAAATTACAGATGAGTGTTCATACCTTAAAGACAGGTGCAGAGAATTCTGTTAAGGCATCTGAGCTCTAGGCAATGAAAGAACTTTAAATAGAATAATGAGTTCCTATTTATATCTTAAGAACCTACTCTGATGACTGTGGAAGGTGGATGTCATATAGAGACAGGGAAAGCAGTGTATGAGCTAACTGCAGTAGTCCAGGAAAGAGAAATTGAGGGGTTCCTCCACAAGGGGGTGGCAGTGGGAGTACACATGGTAGGACTGTGCTTAGTCAGAAATGAGATGTCAAGAAGAGGCAGGGAACTGATGGTGACCCCCAACTCTCTGGCTTTCCTGTCTGGGTTTCAGGAAGGCAGTGTTACTCATTGAGATAGAGTATTTAAGCTGAAAGGAAACTTGAGTAACAAGATAATGTGAATTAACATTTTGATTGGGTCCTTTTGAGGTAGGTGCCCACAGGGATGTAGAAGGCCAGAGTGAGGGCCACATTATAGAGAGACTGGGGAGTCATCCTACATTCACGACAGTCATCGGAAGCTGTCTGCAATACAATCAGTAACAGTTGTTAGAGATTACATGATTTCCCAGGTCAGAACCGATATGGATGGAGCAGAGGAAGCAGAGAAGCCTGAGAAGTAGTAAAAAGACAGGTAGAATCATGGTATTCGATGCAGCCAAGTGTTTCAGGGAGGGAATGTTCAACCTGTTTCCTTTTAAAAGGTGTCAGTAGCAGAAACAGACTATCTCCTGCTTATCATTATTTTGTTATGAAATAGTAGCAGTAAGTTGACTTGCTTCCAGAGCTGTGATTGGTGCCTCATGAGAGCTACCTAACCCTACTTGCTGTGTGGCAATAGAGGGAGCCATTGGGTGGAGGGATTGAGAGTGTGGGATTCAGAGTCTCATTGCCTGGGTTTGAATCATAGCACTACTATTTACCTGCTTTGTATCCAGGGACAAATGACTTAATCTCTCTACACACTTGAGTTTCTCCTCTGTAAAATGATGAAAATAATATCCATATCCCATAGAGTAGTTATGAGGATTAAAGAAAATATTACATAGAAAAGCACTTAGCACAGTGCTTGCTAAAGGCAGGGGCTCAATAAAAATCCAACTGCTTTTATTATGACTACATAAACAGAGCTACCTTTTGTAAAGAAAGTTAGAGGTGTTGGCCCATTTCGCACTGGAGCGTGTGCTTTGAACTGTTTTTTCTGGGTGTAGTGATGGATCATGCTGAGTATTCACAGTTGTTCACCTGGTTCACCCCTGAACTAATAATAAGAGTTATTAGGCAGACGGTTGGCCGGCCTTCTAAGTATAGGCTGGGCCTCAGGGATGGATTGTCTTTATGTGATGTGTGTACCTGAACATGACCTGAACTATGTTTGCACTGAGCAATAACAAATGAAACTAATTCTAAACAGACAGAGCCTGCCTTGCATAACCTTCATCTAATACTTGTCTGAAATAAAAAGCAGGAACATTATGTCATGGGTCCTCATTCAATACGAAGAAATTTCCAAGAATGAGAGCTATCTGCTTTTGGAAATGCAAATGAATAATGAGCAAATTACCAATAGATGTCTTGCATGTGTAACAACAATGAAAAAAATGTAGGAGACGATGTTCAGCTAGAAAAATAAATTACCCTCTACACAAAAAGTCCCTTGTATTTCCATAGGAAGATAAAGAATGATTCCAAGGTATTTTAATCACCGTGCATTACGTTTCTCAGTGATTTCCTTGTTCACTCTGTTTCACGCGTCTGCTATTTACTGAAATTGGGTGGGGAGGACAGGAATTAAGGAAGCCTTCCTGAGAATTTGGAGAGAATTTTTAGAGGGAAGAGAGAGAAAGCATTCAGAAAGCTTTGAGATTTAAGATGCCTACCAAGAAATTAGCAAATTATTATTTCAGGAATCACTGTAGAGGACACATGGACAGAACTAAGGGGGAGGAGGGAGGCGAGGCTGGGGGGGTGGGACGGAAGGGAAAGGGAGGGGGGAGGGGAGAGGCTGCAAATAACTGTAATTAAACAAAAAATTAATTAAATAAAAAAAAAACAGAAAACAGGAAATAAGTGGTTAAAGGTTTCTACTGTTCCTACGACATTCGCATGCACCCTCGGGGGCTCCGGGCGGTTCCGGCCCTGCACACCACCTCCAGACTTTGTTCTTCTCGTCAGTGCAAGAAAGATTTAGACCAAATTATTTCTAACTTTCTGCTCATTCCCATATCATATTCTATTTTCTGTATCTTTTTTTTTTGACAAAAGTAGTAGAATTTGTAAAGGCTATTTAGTCTAATATTGCTATTTCTGGGGAATTTAAAAAAAAAATCTGAAGCTCCTAAGAGGAGTGTCAAACTGAGTGTGAGCAGAAACGTCAGAGTCTACTCCATTGTTGGATAGTTCATTTCACTGGAAATTCTTTCTCATGTTTAGTAGATGGGTCCTTCCACTTCATTAGTTATTATTTCTTTGGTGCATGTGTTTACTTATACAAAAGGTTTCAGGTTGGCTTGCAGTGCTGAAACAATATAAAATAAAGCTAAACAAACAAACAAAAAAAGACAAAACCAGTGGAAAAGAACAGAGAAATAGATCTTGCTGAGCCTGTAAGGGGAGATAATTGTCACAGTTTAGAAGTCAGGTTCGCTGGGGGATCTCGGGCAGATAAGGCAGAAAGGAAAACAGTACTTCTCACTGGCCTGTGTAAGAAGAGATGCATTCTGATTTCAAGCATGAAGTTCAAAGCGATACCAGTTCATGTGGGTCTTTATATAGACACTGCCAAGTATCATAACAGACAGTGTGGACGTTGTCTCAGGTGCTTAATTCTTATATTGCCTCTCTAAGAAAGCTGGAAGTATTAAGTACATGTTCTTATTTTAAAGTCACTATACTTTCATCACATTTGGTTTGGGAACAGTAAAATACTCACAGATCTGCCCATCTAACACAACTATTTTCATGTTGGCAAATGTAATCATCTTTGCCCTATGCAATGACTGTTTTTATAAGGAACCTCACAGCTGGTTTCCTTCAGTGATAAATGTCCCCAGGACATGTGAGCTGCCAGATGTACCCCCATGTTTACACTTATATTATTCTCTTCATTTTGTATCCCACTTATTTCACTTGACACAATATGTTTTTTTTCTTGTTACTCCATAGTTTTCATGATTATATTTTTAACTCTATTTTCAGATTTATTACACTATACCAGCCACTTAATGCTATAAAAATGCTGCAGTAAACACCTTTATACATGCAGCTTTTCCTAGATGAACTCTGTTTAGCTTCCCATACAAATGCCTCTATTGAATTTTATGTTGGAAAAGAGCCCGCATTAAAGGACATTATAATCACCAGCCCTTTGAAGCGTGTTGGTGTGGTTACTATCAAGAATGTTGATGATGACATTGCTCACTGCATTTTCTATTTTCTTTCCGAGGACCTACGTGAAAAATTTCTTTCTCAATTCAATACCAGGAGTAGTATTTTCTTTTTTGTTTGTTTGTTTGTTTCTGTTTCTACTTTTGTTTTGCGGAACAGTTTGCTAATATTTTTCCTCAGGGAATCAGGTAACTGCACGTTTTTACCTCTTGGCTATGAGCTCCAGAAAGGCAGAGGGCCAAATCCGCGGCCCCCGCCTACCGAACATGAACTGAAGCTAAAGAATACCTCACATAAAGCGCACCAGCCTTGTTCCTGGATCGTTGCCCTCTCCTTTCCTTTTTGTCCTATTGCCTTCATCCACTTGTTTCAATTTTAACAAAAGTTTTCGTAATTTATGCAAATCTCTGGATCTTTCTGGAGCTGAGCAGGGATATAACTAAATAAATCCATGCAAATATTTCGAATATTTCTTTGGGGTAAGTTTTGAAAGGTAGAAGCGCTGGCACTCACGTCTCAGTAAATCTTAACCTAGCGAAAGATTTTCTGTAGGAAACTGAGCTAATATAATCCAAGTATGTAAATTCCTGGTGATTTATTGCGGATCTAATACTGAGTGAGAAGTCAAGAGTCCTGAGAGGAATAAAGTGTCAAGTGTTTCTCAGGGACTTTCCTGCAGTGTCGTGCTGCACAGGCCGCTTTCATGTGCTACTGTGGTAGACATTTTTAAATGGGATTGTCTGACGACATACCGATGTGCAGTTATATATTGTGAATTAAAGAGATACTCGTCTTTAGATGTCATATGTAAACAATAAAGTTGAAATTCTGTTCTGAAAGTTTATGAGTCAGCTTTCACAAGGTATTGGTCTATTTTTGTAATGATTCCCAGCGGTGTCCAACCTTTCAGCATTTCTGGGCCACACGGGAAGAACAATTGTATTAAACCACACATTAAATACACTGCAACACGTAATCACAAAAAAATTTCACAATGTGTTAAGTAAATTTATGATTTTGTGTTGGCGCTGCATTCACAGTCATCCTGGGCTGCATGTGGCCTGCGGGCCACAGGTTAGACACCCCTGATAGACCATAGGGGTCTTGAGGATAAGACCAACATTTTTCTAAAAAACATCATCACTGTATGGACAAACATATGGTTAGACCCGTGATTTGTATGCTATACCATATATGAAAGAGGTAGTCTCTTTTCGTGTGTAGAATTTGGTTGTGTCATCTTTGACTGCAAAGGCATCTCAGCTGGTCGCCTAGACCAGTAACAGTCCTGACGACCTCAGGATAGGAGTGCTATCAGATGTTTCCTCAAAGAGCTTTTTCAGTAAGTTTTTTGATTCACTCGACATAGACATTCTCTTAATAGGTCTTCATTTAACTCAACCTACCAGTTTAACAGTCAAACTCACTAACTGATGTCCACAGCATACTGAATATGCCTAGTGGGGAGGTGGGAGCCCTCAGGGACTCACTACTTGAGTTATATGCATAAAAAAGAGTTCTGTTTGTTCCCTTTGGTTTCAGTGCACGCCCCCCCGCCCCAGAAAAGGAGATACCTGATAGACTTTAGTATTTTAAGACAGATATATGTTGTTCTTTCTGAACTACATACTGGCATCCCGTTCTATTTGCTGTAGAACAAAGTGCAGTTTGAAATGTGTGTGTCTTGAATTTCATTTTAATGGGGAATACATTATAATAATTCAATTAAATGTTATTTATATATTAGTGTGGACACACCTTAACATGATTTCTGAAGCAACGGCTTGGGAGGAGTTATCATGATTATTTTTGTAATAGTTTTTAAAAGTACAAATGAAGCTTCCACAGAGAAACCAAATACATGGGAGTTTGCAAATGCAGGTATTCTCTCACACAGAATTAATAGCAATTTCTTCACTTCATATATTTGGTTGTCACTATGTTATATAGTCATTATTGTTCAAAGAGTGGAAAATTTTCCTTTGGAAGTGGCTCTCTTTTGCTGATAATGCTGTTTGATAATACTGCTATTCTAATATAGTACTAACGCATTGGACATTTGGATATATCCATCATCCTTTGTGAATAATGACACTCAAACTATCCCTGCGGGGGTATATAGATAAGATCATTATTCTCATTCTCTAGATAAGGAAACTGAAATGAAATTCCTTGCCTAAGGTCAAAGAACAAATCACTGGCAGAATAAGATTACGGCAGTGAGTTCTTGATTTTCAATCTTTTGCTCAATCATCTAAGTCTTATTGTTTCACTCAGTAAGGGAACAGATTATTATCAGTCAGTAGGAATAAGCCTATGCCCAAATGATGCTAGAGGACCAGCTGAAAAATGAAAGCCAGCTCAGTCAACCATTTGTTTATCTATAAAATGTCAAACTCCTTGTTATACTGATGTTTTTCTCTGAGTGTACTAGGTTGCCTTTGTGTGCTCCAGACATACACTCTAACTTCATTTATTGTACTCAAAATTTAATTTCTGGAAGTTCTGCCTTTTAAAAAACCTAACTTGGAATATTATGGATCTCATAATGATCTAATACGTTCTGAATAACATGTCAGTGGTGTGGTAGAGCGGGGACACGACTCTGAAATTGCTGCGTGATGAATCTCACAGCACTCCTTTGCACAGCAGCAGGCAAACCTGTTCCTACCAAGAGAGACAGCGTAAAATAAGATCTGGCCGCTAGGAGAAAGTTGGGCTTCTATGTTAGCCATCGACTGTTTGAAAAACACTTGGGCCTCCAAACAGCACTGAAATCACAAGGCTCCATTGGAGTCACTTGAATTTCCCAGAATCATTTACTCTCAATGTGAAGCTGGCCAAATAATCAGGTGACTTGTATCAGAGTCTCTATAGAAGTTTATGAGCAGAAATAAATGAATTCTTTCAATATGCAACAAACCTTTATTGTATTCCTCGTACATGCTTACCTACATCTCTGCAATATATCCTAATTTTTGGACATGTTCTGGTAGATTAATCAGTTGGTGGGGGAAACATTTTCCCCCAGGCCAAACAGCTTAAATGAGAATCAAGATATAAACTCAGGATGCCTGGCCTTTCAGCTCAGTCCATTCAATCATGATACTGAGTTTTTTGATGGATGATTCCATTATATTTTATAGTTAGCCTTATGTATTTTTGCAGTTGAACTACTAAAATGCTTAACTAATTTGAACTTACAGTAATTCTCAATAAGAATGACACAAGTATTATCATTCACTTTTGGTGTACAGAACTTGGAATAGATTTGGTTCAATATTAAAGATTAAAGTGACCCAGAAAAGGAGTAGAAAATTTATTGCTTCCTACTTCTGAGACCCTCTGAATTCAATCTTTATTTGGAATGTCAATGCAAATGTGTGGACTCACTACTAGCAAATTAAAACCCCTTTTATAAATCAATCATATATTTTGAATTTGATTATTCAGGAATACAATATTAGTACTGCCTTCATCCTGACTATAATGTATTGAATTTCCTTGATATAGCTTCTGTGATCTAATTTTTAAATATATATCTTTCAATCTTGTTTAGATTGAAAACTTGAATGAACCACATAAAAATACCCTTGATGTCAGCAAGAGATGGAGCAGTTATTTCTGTGTTATGTTGCAAAAAAAGTAAATTGGTTATAAACATGAATGACTATACTTTAATAGTATTTATGTCCTCGGGCTAAGTTAGTTTTACTCCCTTTAAAAAATAAAATTCCAGGAAGTCTTGTCCTAAAAGTATTTGTATAATTACCTATTTAATTTTACAGCTGACATTCCAGAAGCTTATATTTTTCACCGAAAATCCATGAGTTGGTGACATTGTTCATTCATCTAGCAGATATTTATGTTAGTTGTTACTTGGTGCCAAGCTCTACACAGGTACTGGAGTAAGTAGAACCTACATGGAGCTACCTCTACTGAGATAAATAGTATCACAGGATATTATAAATATATAAATACCATTAAACAGGGTCGGGGGGCTATATTCAAAAAGGTGGCTTGGGAAGTCTGGTTCTGAGGATTGAAATTGAGACTGGAAGGAAGGGGTTGGTTACTAGCGGATTCATAGGAAAAGCTTTCTAGTGGTGTTCAAGGTTCTGGAGTGGGAATTAAGAATTGTGAAAGGGCTAAAAGAAAAAAAACAATGGGAATATAGAGAGGGCAAGCAATGGCCCTTAGAAATGTTGGAACACCAAGGTGGAAACATTTGGAAATATGAAGATTTCCTACAGCCTGCTCTTCTATTTTAATGAGGAAGAAATGGAGGCTCAGTGTGCTTGGCATGTTTTGATCATACACTAGTTAAACTGTAACCTGGCACTCCCTTCTCATCTTGAGCCTTTTCAGTTAAACACACTTACTTTTATTGTGCTTGACAACTCCAGATGTATGACACAGTACTGGTTTTTGCAACTGAGAGTTTAAGCCTTTATCTGCAAATAGTTGGCAAATATTTATTTAGGCTTTCTTTATAATCTACAGCAATTATTGTGACTTGCATCCCTTATGAAGAAAATCCCAAGCAGTCCTTTAACTCTTCAGTCATCTATTGACTTTAGTCTCTAGCGTGGACATCATTAGGGCTTTTGTGGTGCCCAAAAGGAATTCCTATGTTTATGTTTCATTTCTGTGTAGTCCATTTGGAACCAGACATTGTTCATCTTGTGTATATGCGGGGATTTTTTTTATTGCTTTTCACCATTTCCAATTATAGACCTATTGGCTAGCTAGACATCTCAGCCATAATTTGTGTATTTTTCTTTTTGATAAATGACAGAGAGTGAATTTTCAGTGCAATAATTTATATAAACTGCAGATATACTTTATATTTAGCTACCTTTCTAATTCTAATATTTTATTACTTTGTGGATCAATGAACTGGGGCTAATATTGTTTAGAGCTTTTGTTGATATTTTGCTAGACTTTTAATCCATATATAGGAATCTGTTAAGAATTTAGCTCTGTATCTTGAGAAAACCCTTTTATTTGGTGAGATTACACAGGCCAATTAACATTGCCCAAAGTCATAGCCAGTGGGAAGGCTAACTTGACAAATCAGAGAGCACAAGGATGTGTTCCACATACCTAGAAAAATTGTAATTTAAGGAACTTATATTGCTTTTGGAGGGGCTAAATATACTCTTGCCTTCTGTATTTTAATATAAGAAACATGAAAGTAAAATATTTTTCTATATGTGGATGACAGGATTTTTTTTTTCAGCTTCATTGAGGTAGTTGTCAAAATTACAAGACATTGAAAGTGTACAATATGATTTTGTATATGTACATGTTGTGAAAGGATTCCTCCATTGAGTTAAGTAACATATTCATTACATCACATATTTATCTTTTTGGTGAGAATATTTAAGTTCCACTCTCTTAGCAAATTTCAATTCTACAATACAGTATTGTCAACTATCAGCACCATTTTATACATTAGATTCTCAGAAGTTATTCATCTTACAGCTGAAAGTTTGTATCTTTTTACCAGCCTCTCCCAATTCTTAGTGCTTCCCAGCCCCTGAAAGCTACCTTTCTACTCACTGTTTCTATAAGTTCATTTCCTTTTTAAAAATTACTCATGTGAGTGATACTATGAAGTATTTACCTTACTCTGTTCGGTTTATTTCACTTTGCACGATGCCCTCCAGTTTCATTCATGTATTTGCAAGACAGGATTTCCTTCTTTTTAAAGGCTGAATAATATTCCATTACTTAAGTATATAATATTTACCTTAATAACTTTGAAAAGTGAAGTAATTTAGCACGTGCCATTATGTAATTCTTTGGGGACTTGATTTTCCATTTGTCTGTGAACTAAACAACCATTTTTTTCTTTTTTAAAATTATTATATATTATAGTTGTCCCAATTTTTCCCCCTTTGCCCTCCACTGCCCAGCCCATCCCCTGCTCCCACATCATTGTCCATATCCATAGTCATTCATACATGTTCTTGGACTAATCCTTTCCCCTTCTTTCCACTATTAACCCCCTACCCCCTCTGGCCACTGTCAGTCTGTTCCATGTTTCCATTTTGCTTGTTTCCATGGTTCTATTTTGCTTGTTAGTTTATTTTGTTCATTAGATTCCTCTTATAAGTGAGATCATATGGTATTTGTCTTTCACTGACTGGCTTATTTCACTTAGCACAGTATTCTCCAGTCCCATCTTCCCTAAGGACAACCATTTTTTTCATATTTTAAAAGTTGATTTATGACACACATAATAAAAGTATACAATTCATGAAAGTTTATATACTCACAAAGTGAATATACTCATATAACCTGCACCCAATCAAGAAACGGACTGTTACCAATATGCCAGTCCAACTCTTAATATCAGTAGTTTTGCTTGTTTTTACATCTGTAAGTAATGGCACCATAATTTGTGTTTGTGGGATTCATTCATGTTATTGTGTGTATTTATAGTTTGTTTATTTGCAAAGCTTTATAGTATTCCACTGGAAAAATACAGAATAATTTATTAGTCCATTCTATAGTTGATGGGCATGTAGATTGTTTCCAGATTTAGGCCTTACAAAAAATGACACTAAAAGATTTCTTATATATGTGTTTTGGTGAATATATTGTACATTTCTATTTATTATGTTCTTTGGAGTGGACTTACCACATTATAGGTCTGATTTTGTTCAACTTTGGTAGATCATGACAAACAATTTTCCAAAGTGGTTGTAAAAATTACTCTGTAGAGAGACAATATACCAGTTATCAACTCTGTAGAGAGACAATATACCAGTTATTCCACTTCCCTGTCAACACTTGATATTGTCTTTTTTATTATAGCTATTCTGGTGTACGCCAATGATTTTTTCAGGAAAATATCATCTAGCTGTTGGCATGCCCTTAGTAAACTACGCTGAGATGTCTTCTCAATCTTCTTTCCTTTCACGAGAGCATTGCTCCCATGTGACTGATGGTTGAAGCATAAGTTTCTGTATTCAGAGTATCTGCATTCCTGGTAAATGCTGCTCAGTACTTATCAATATGTTTGTTAAGTGAAAGAGTAGGTATGAACGGCTTCGGTAAATGTTTTGAATGCAAGTGCAAAAAAAAAAAAACCCATTTAAACAAGTTTAAAGTGAGAAACATAATTAATTGGCTCTTGTAGCTGACAAAACAGACTTGGCTGGCTCCAGGGGTTAAGCTTTATTTTTTTCTATCAAGACTCTGTTATTCCACTGAGAAGCCTATTTTCTTAGTCAACCTTTGTCTTTCTTTCCCTGAAATGCAAGATATTTTCTAGTAGCTCCAAACTCCCAGAAGTTAAACAGAAATAAAACCAAAACAACACAGTAACACATTTCCTCCTATATTTCTAGAGCTCTTGAAGTCCTAGAATTCAGTCTTCTTGGCCCTGACTGTACCTTCCATGGTTCGGGGTTGGTACCAGGTCCCTCTGAACAATACACTCTTGGAGGAGCAATTATTCTTCAAGAAATTTTATGAGGAGAGAGGAGGAAAATTGTTAGTGGCAAGCAAAAGCAACAAGATACCCACTACAAGTCGGGAGACTTATAAAAGGGCAAGCAGTCTATTCTTCTAGATGCTATAGGATGGACCCTTGGATTAAGCAAAATTGCTGGAAAATTGTACACATAGACTCAATCATTTTAGGCCCTGTGGAGCTGCTTTTATTGAAATGTTCTAGGACATTCTGTTATCAGCCTGCACTGAGAGAGAGAGTATAATGAATGGCCCTACAGAATTTCTTATGTTATTGTAAAATACTACGAAGAACACTGTTTAGTCTATTTCACTGTCCATGTTATAGGGTTTCATGGGGGAAAATTCTTCTTGTTCTTTGTATCAAGAAGACTTGAATTGTTTTTTCTTTTTCTTTCTTTTCTGTTCTTTCTTTCTTTTTTCTTTTCTTCCCTTCTTTCCTTCCTTCCTTCCTTCTTCCCTTTCTTTCTTTTCCTCCTTCCCTCCCTCCCTTCCTTCTTTCCTTTCTTTCTTTTTTTCTTTCCCTTCCTCCTTCCCTCCCTTCCTTCCTTCCTTTCTTTTTTTTCTTTCCCTCCCTCCTTCCCTCCTTCCCTTCCTTCCTTTGTTCCTTCTAGAATTAAATGGCAAAGTTTTATTCAAAAGTCTTAAGATAGTGTTCTGAAGAAAAAAGTTGAGAATTTTCACAAGTAAAAAATACATTCTTGAGAAAAATCAATACTGCATTTTTAACTTCTGTACTGGTCTCAGATGGTGAGCTTCCAGATGTCAGGCAGTCTGGATACTTCAAAATTCATTCCTAAGGTCTTAAGAGACTTATCTAGAAAGCATGTGTGTGTGTGTATGCACACACACATACATATATGTATATATACATACTTGCAGATATATGTATATATATATGTAAACATTTACATACATATATACTGATGTACAAACTGAAAATTTCAAAAGGTTAAGTCCTTGGGCTCATTAAAATGAAATAAAATCTATTTCTTATGTTTTAGCACATTCTAATTAAAATAATTTTGTTAGCTTGGCTATGATCATACCATTTTGTTCTTTCACTCTTTCCTTATTCTGCTTCCATATTATTTTTATTTTATTTTTATTGATTATGCTATTACATTTGTCCCAATTTTCCCCCCTTTGTCTCTCTCCATCCAGCATTCCTCACTCCCTCTGGCAATCTCCTCTCCTTTGTTCATGTCCATGGGTTGTGCATGTAGGTTCTTTGGCTTCTCCATTTCCTATACTTGCTCTTACCATCTCTCTGCCTATTCCGTACCTACCAATGTGTACTTAATCCCTTCACCTTTTCCCCAATTCCCTTAAGCCCCCCCCTCCCTACTGGGCACCATCCCAATGATCTCCATATCTGTGATTCTGTTTCTGTTCTATTGGGTTTTTAGATTCAATTGTTGATAGTTTTGTATTTATTGCCATTCTAATGTTTATAGTTTTGATCTTCTTTTTCTTAAATAAGTTCCTTTCACATTTCATATAAGAAGGGTTTGGTGATGATGAACTCTTTTAGCTTTATCTTGTCTGGGAAACACTTTCTCTGCCTTTCCATTCTAAGCAATAGCTTTGCTGGACAGAGTACTCTATGTTGCAGGTCCTTTCTTCTCATCACTTTGAATTACTTCTTGACAATCCCTTCAAGCCTGCAAAGTTTCATTTGAGAAATCAGCTGACATTCTTATGGGCACTCCTTTGCAGGTTATTATCTGCTTTTCTCTTGCTGCTTTTATTCTCTCTCTTTAAAAAATTTTTCTTTTCTTAAAATTTAATCTTCATTTTTTTTTCCATTACCACTTAGTCCCCTTGCCCTTAAACATTGGCATTTTAATTATGATGTGTCTTGGTGTGGTCAAGAAGAATTGAACTTTTTCTAAACACCTTTTATGATTTTTATCTTATAAACACTGATTTATGAAACTGATGTTTGTACTTTGCATTGATAGAGTGATAAAATCAATATTATAGCTTGTTTTAGTCAAATATACTATACGTCAATGCATAGTTTTTTAGTGCTAACATCCCTCTTTTAATTTTATCTTATATTTTCTTTAAATTATGATTTCACAACTCTTTTTCTATTCTGCTTTATGTCCTTTGTAAATTTCATGAAGTCTTTTCTGAAGCAAAGTTGAGAAATAAATAGCATTTGTGAAAATTTTATTCCGTGCATTGAAACTATCACCACAAAATAAGTAAATCTGCTTGGCTTTGGCAAGAAGTTTATTAACAGGACTTATTTTGGGCTCCAGTTTTAGATGGAATGGTTGTGAAGCACTACAGAATCAGAAGACTGGATGAAGGGGGCTTTTTCCTTACTCGGAGAAGAACCTTTTCAACACTGAATGAATTTGTGAGCCACTATACCAAGACAAGCGATGGTCTATGTGTCAAGCTGGGAAAACCATGCTTAAAGGTGAAATACTTTCAAGCTGTGTTCATTTATTTTTGAAGTTAACCTTTTCCTTTCAAATATTGGATATTTTTCATGTGCTATGTCAGTTCAGGAAAAAAAAAGTCATTTGATTATTTAAGACATGGATAGGCAGACTATGGTCTATGTGTTGATACTGTTCCACACTTACTTTTGTAAGTTTTATTGGAACATAGACAGGCTTATTTATTTACAAGTTGTCTGTGCTTTTTTTCTGTAATAGCAGAGTTTAGTAGTTGCAAAGCCTACAATACTTACTATCTCATTCTTTTCAGAAAAAGTTTGCTAACCCTTAACCTAAGGCAGTCACTGAAGGCAGAAAATATTCATCCTTTGCACTAGGAAATTGATATGGTATCCTGCCATTGGAGCGCTTAATGATATGGCGGGAGGGAAAAAGTGCCAGAATATAATTCTTACTTAGATCTGTATTCAAGGATATTAATATGAAATTATTTGATTAATTATCTGGTTGAGTTGTCTGCATATAGATGTCATTTAACTAACTGTTCTAACAGTTTGATCTTTTGACCTGGCCTGTTTGGTAGGGGAAGACAACATTTTTAGACTGTATCCACATCCATCATTATTTAGTTGTTTGCTTGTTTTACCTAAATGTATTTAAAGTTACGTACATCATATACTGTAGTAGGGCAAGCCCTCAGCTCCTCCTGAGTCCAGGTCACATATGGTAGCGGGGCAGCCATCACCATGGTTTGCACCTGGGGTCTGATGGAAGCTTCATGGTGACACCTGATCACAACTTTATGGACAAGAGAAGCTGAAAAACTTTACCCAGTATGTATAGAATATATTGAGTTAAATTCTGCCAAGTTCACAGCCAATTTTGTTATAAGAATGTACATGTTAGTACAGAAATGACCCCACAAGAGTATCTAAGCTCATGCTAAGACATAATTTAAAAATATATACCTTATCTTTTATCTTTTTTTAATACAAAACTTATATACTAAGCCTACATTATACTCAGTTTAACCAATATTGTTGAATCCAGTGGGGAAAAGGGTTTATGAAGAAGAATAGGCAACGTTCTCTGTGCTCAAGAGGATGATGACTTGGTGGAGGAGACAAGATACATTTTCAATGGTAGATGGTAAACTAGACTATGAACTCTAGGAGAGCAGTGGCCTTGCCTTTTTGGTAAAAGAATGGAACCTAGTTTGTGCTTGAAATATTTATTTATTAAATTGACAAATAAATGAACTAATGGACAAATAAATGAATTTCAAAAGAGAAAAAAATTAATTATGCAAAAATATGTAATACATAAAGTAAATGTTATAAACCAAAGAGTTTGGGAAGTAATTATGAATGAGGTGGAAATTTCAATTTGGCCTTAAAATTGGGAGGATTTACTAGACAAAGAGGCAGAGAGAAATCATGCCAGACCTGTGTGAGGGAGGGACTGGCTGTGGGGTGGGACAGATGGACAGCAGGTGCCTGAGTTAGCAGGACATGGGGGGAGAGCAACTTGAAGAAGTAATTATACAGATTCTGCTACAACTGCTTTTCATTTTAAAGTAATTAAATTAAAATTTATAATATTCTGTTTTTAAAAATGATATCTTTAAAAAAGTTTATATACTTATTTTCATTCAAAAAATTGTCAAATCTTATTTCTTACAAGTATTATTATTATTCTGTGACACAGATACAAGTCCCAAGTCCTTTTGACTTGTCATATAAAACCGTGGACCAGTGGGAGATAGACCGCAACTCTGTGCAGCTTCTGAAGCGATTAGGATCCGGCCAGTTTGGCGAAGTGTGGGAAGGCCTGTGGAACAATACTACTCCAGTAGCAGTGAAAACATTAAAACCAGGTACAAAATGAGAGCGTCAAAGGTTCAATGGTATATGTTGATTTTTCCAGTTTCAACTTTCTGCTGTATGTGTCCAAGAGGTCACAGGACCGCCAATTCAGGCACCAAACAAGTGTTGTATTCATTCTCTCTGCCTAGGCCTTGCAGCCTAAGGCCACGGCTTTAGCCTGCAAGGCCAAGAGCAAGCTCCCGGGGTAAAGTAGGTCTTAACATATCCCCAGTGTAAGATTTCAATAAGTCATCTCTTCTCTAGGGTTAGGATCCAACCCTCCAGTGTCCTTCTTCCCCCCGTTCCCCTAGATTTAGTTAAAAAATACTCACTTACTGAAAATGTTTAAAAAAAAAATCAGTGGAACCCTGCAGTTAATTCAGGGAATGACTATTTTATTACAAAGTAATTGTGTATGGTCAAAGGCAAAGCAGTCTATCTAAAAGACCTCCTATTTGAAAATGTAAGAACTGTCTTTTCTTCTATTTCCCTGTAGTAAAAATTAAAAGTATACTAAAACCAATTGTTATTCAACCAGACATTATTTCCTCCATGTTGAAGGTGAGATAGGAGAATTTAGAGAGATTAAGCAACTTTCTTAAGACTTACTAGTCATATAATCTTGAATAAATTTTAAATTACTCTGTACCTCAGTTTTATAATTTGTAAAACAGAGTTAATAGAGGTAAGACCAAACTAGGAGCTTCGTTATGAAGATTAAAGTAGGTCATTAGTGGAAATGTTTTACATAATGTCTGGTTCATAGTACATGGCCAATCAAAACTCTTACTGTAATAATAATAATAATAGTTATTCTTATTATTATTATTATAGAATCAGTAAAAGGCAGAGCTAGAATTTGAACCCACATCTACTATTATTGCATCACACACCAAGGAAATGATATTCCATGAAAGTACAATGTTACTGTAGTAGCCCCATACCTACTTCTAATAACATAGGAAAGAATAATAACCAGAAGCTAGAATAGAATTCTCTGGGGACCTCCATGATTCACCTAGTCCAGAATTATTAGAAGTTTAGAAAACTACCGGATAACAGCACTTGAGCACCTGGTACTACAGGCTAGCAGTCTACACCATGGTTCCCAAACTGTGTGCCAAGGCACACTGGGGTAGCACTTTGAATTCACAGGGCATCACAGGATATATAAAGCTTTGAGGTAAACACCTCAAATACCGTACAAACTGCTACATTGTAAAGTAATTTGTAGCTTTAGCATTAGATCATGTTATAGTTCTTTTGCTGACATCATATCTTTGTGCACCAGGTTTTTGGTGGTTGCTATGATCAAATGCAAGGTCTGCACAGAGATCAGTGTGGACCAGGAAATGTAGGTAGCAGCGCTCTATCTGCTTCCACGACCTGAACAATTGTGCGGTCCCAGCAGATGCACGTATCCCTTTAGTAATTAATTGTAGTTAAGAATAAAATTTTAAAGATTATTTTTGTAGGGACACAGATACTTCTTAAATTGTTTGAATTTAATCAAATAATCAATAGTACTGTTAGATATTCATCTTGGCTGAGGGGCATCTTGAAAAAAGTTACCGAGACAGTGAGTGTGCCATGAACTGAGTAATTTCGGGACCCTCTGGTACAGTAGTTGAGAGCATAAAGTTTGGTGCAGGATAAACCAGAGTCCTAACCTGGCTCTGCCCTCTGTGACTTTGGACAGTTCATGAACCTTTTCGAATCTCCTCATCTGGGAGTGGAAATTATATTAGTTCCTACTTTATAGGATTTTATAAGGACAAATTGAGTAAATTTATATCAGATATGTGCAGTGAGTTCTTAATAAATGGTAGCTTCCATAGGCTACTGACAGATGTCCACTGATGTCCAAATTCGCTAGTGCAGGAGTCCGCTGTCGGCACTTACACCTGCCACATGAAACAATGGAGAAGCACTTTTAAGTGGCCAGATGCCATGGGAGTACCCCAGGTGAGGACGATTTGTTCCAGCACCTGAGATTTCCACAGTCAGCGTGTGTTTATGTGTTTGATTCCTACTCTTGTTGACAACTGACACTAAACTTTAATGTCCAATCTAATTCTTTTCCAAGAGAGAAGCAGCTAGCTATCCACCCTAACATTGCTCTCCAAGGACAGCCTTCTGGAGGTCAAAAAAGAACAAAAAAAATCAGATTTCTTATATTAAAAATGTGCCATAATAGCTTTCTTTCCAACAGGAATAATTATTATTGATTTACTGTGTAATAGCAGCAAACAGCTTTGGTGATTGGTTAAATGTCTTCACTTCACTGGGGCCATTAATCAATTTTAGCAGCTATTTATTGCTTAGCAGACTACCATACAATAAAGACGAGCCTGAAATCAACTCCCACAGTAGCTTTGACAGGCAGAAATTAATATTTAATGTTGCAGTGCAAGCGGAGTTGAGATTTGGTCTCCCTTGCTGTGCAGCTGGTCAGCTCTAACCAGTGCAGCCAGGCTTCACCTGCAGAGGCTCCCGACTCATTGTGGTTTCAACTATTGTGAGCAGTCTGATTTGGCAATGATTTGAATGTCCTTCATTCCATGAATCTGATACCCACCTGAAGCATTGGCATAGAAACATATTGCACATACATGTAAATTGCTGGAATGGTGATCATAATTTCTGGTATCACTGGAAGCTTCATGAGTCAGATTATTTTGGGGGGGTGAGGAGGGTCCCACTATTTTCATATTTGACCACAGGCCAAAGTAGTTGTAACAACCAAGAATAAAGTCCTTTATTATGGTTTGAGTGCCTCTTTTATATTCAGCTCCATTTTGCCACTATGATTCAAGATTTTAATACCATTTGATTATATAGAGCAAACCAGTGGCAGGATTGAAATTGAGGAAGCTCAGCAAAATGTGACAGAAAAAAAGAATAGGCCATTTCTCCCTATCTTCCTTCTTTAAATCCTTGCCCCTTCCCCTCCTTAGCCTGTGAAAAAATACATACTGTCAATTTGTTTGGTTTAGCTCAGATATGCATATTAATAATATTACTAATAATGGTCAAGGCATTATTATTATCCTGATAATCATTTGACGATGCCAGCGAGATTATTAGCCATGTTTTAGAGATGGAGAAACTGAAGTTCAGAGATGTTTGATAACTGGCAAAAAATCATGCAGCAAACCAGTATTTGTTTAGAATCTGGAGTTTTATTGAGCCTGGGTTCTGAAATTCTTGACTCTCAAAGGGCCTGTTAAAGGACAGATTGTGCCCAAATCCTGTATGTGGAATGATCTGCAGGTCACGTGTAACTCTTCTTAACGTCACGTTAGTAAACAAGCCAGAGTGTCACCTTAGAATGTCAAAGCTTATCCTCACACCTGGGTTAGAACATCAGTCGTGAGGTCTTCAGCATGAGAGGAGGAGGAATGGAACCGTCTTTCTGAGCATCAGGGGAAATATTTGCACTATCCATCGTGAATACAGGAATGTAAAATTATAGTATTTCTTCAATTGTAGTAATACCTCTGAAACATCATATCCCATGAGAAGTTAAAGATTTAAAAATTACTGATGAAATGTAAACTCTATCCTTCTGCCTCTCAGGTTTTATTTGATGTTAATTACTTGGCACTTTGCAAGGTGAGTCAGAGTGGAGCCATTTAAATGCACTTTAATTGTACTGTAGATGAGTCTTCAGAATAGGTCCCGACACTGTCTTCCTTATCATTTGATCAAACTATTAGGACCCTGACTGTGGAAATACTAATACAGGAGAAAATGTTGAATATGGCTTTTAAATTAGACATAAAACACTGGTGGAAAAACACCAAGTTTGGGGGGTGGCCACCGAACATTTTGTACTTGGTCTGCACCTTAGGTCCCTACAGTACTGAAGACATAAATACGGCTGAATGTCATCACTTTAGGGTTGTTATACAGCTGTTCCCACAGTGGGTACCAAGGACAGGGCAGCCGTCAGTCTTCCCTGCATCCTGACCCAAAAGCTCTGGATGCAGTAATTAAACATTCAGTGTCCTCCAGCATTCATGTTAATAGAGTGTTTTCCCTTTGTGTTCTTAAGATGCCTGCCTTGTTTATCAATTGGACTATCAATCTCTTCTTTTTTGTTTGTTTTTCATATGGACCTGAATTACCTTTCTTCACCTACAGGTCATAACGCATAAACTGCACACCCCGATGCACCAACACATCAATTACTAGGTTGCCCTGGATGAACTGATTCTCTTCTTTGATAAATCTGAAGATTTGTGACACCAATGTTTTTACTTTTCTGAGAGGCAGGAAACAGTCTTGGTGATGCTGTGAATGCCATAGGAACGCCTCAGCGGCAGGAAGTGATTTCCTCCTCTTCTCGTTTCAGGTTCAATGGATCGAGATGGCTTCCTGAGGGAGGCACAGATAATGAAGAACCTACGACATCCAAAGCTTATCCAGCTTTATGCTGTTTGCACTTTAGAAGACCCAATTTATATTATTACAGAGTTGATGAGACATGGCAGTCTGCAAGAATATCTCCAAAGTAAGCTAAAGACTTAATAAAAGGGGAAAAAAGAGTAATTTAGTTTTAGCATGTCCTATAAATGTCAATTTAGCAAGCTTTCTATAACCTGAAGGATATTTACTATGTGTATATCTGTGAGAATGAATGTCTTCATCCTGAATTGCTCAACTACTCTTTAATAGAGTATATACTGTGTACTCAAAGGAAGGAAAAATATTTATGCAGTGGAAGAACAAATTGTTCACCACAGACACATTGAAGCACTTCAATGTGATATAGAAAATTGAAGAATAGTTGTTTTGCATGATGCTTTGCTTCCTACAGTAACTAATTGAACATTATGTGTCATGGACCAACATCTTCTATGGCCTAGAATTAGGGGATATAAAATGCTTTTAGAAAAAGAGGGGGAGAGGTACCCTCATTTTTTCTTTGCCAGTATTTGACTACCTTGTACTCATTCGTGTTTAAAATACTTCCACTATTAAGCAGCATTAGAATTTTTGAATTAAACAGCAGAAATATATACTATTGCTTTATTTCTACATCTGCTTCCTGCAGTCAGAGAAGACTTAAGGGCATTGTAAAATTTACATGCTTGTTAATGAATAATTTCATAAGCAACAATATGATAGGCCTTTAAAGTTGTTGAGATCAAGTACTGAGAGAATACAGTTGACTCTTGAACAACATAGGGTTACTGGTGTTGACCCCCTAGGTAGTTGAAAATTTGTGTATAACTTTTGACTCCCCCAGAAACTTAACTACTATAGTTGCCATTCAGTATCCATAGGAGATTGGTTTTGAGGCCCCCCACAGATATCAAAATCCTCAGTTGCTTGAAGTCCCCCAGATGAAATGGTGTAGGTCAATGCATCTGGCTGCCCCTCCACATCTGTGGACTTCCACCTGTGGGTCAAAAACAGTACAGGGATTTACTGAAAAAAAAAAAAAATCCTGTGAACCTATGCAGTTCCAACTTGAGTTGTTTAAGAGCTGACTGTAATTTGTGCTTAAAAAAGAGATTTTTATATACTTTTTCAGATGTCAGAGTGGGATTGGTATAATATAGAGAGAGGCAAAAGGAGATGAGAATAATGTGTTGAAGATATCAGAAAGATACAAGTATTCTCTTATTTCAGGGTGACTTGTGAAATCGGTAATATTAAATTGCAAAAATAGATCAGAAAAACTAAGAACATAAGGCCTCTTAAATGCTGTTGAAAACAAAAATACACCTAGCTCCCTGCCTACAGTTGTAAAATTTAACAGTATCAGACTATGCTAAATGCCATAGAAAGAGCAGCCTCAACCATTGACCCCTTTGTCCTTACTCTCAGGGATAAAAGTTCAGTAGCTATCTTGGGTCATTACTAACAAAAGAGCTTTGTCAAGGTCACTTATAACATTCACAGTGTTAAATTTAAGAGTCAATTTTTAACCCTCAGACCAATCAGCAATATTTTATTCAATGGACAGTTTCTCCTTCTGGAAACACTTCTTTCATTTGGCTTTCAGGACACTTTGCTCAGTGACCTTTCCCCTGCTTGATGCTGGTTCTTCTTGATTTATGTGATTTCTCTCATGTCCCAAATGTCCTGGAATTTTCCAGGACTGTTTCACAATTCAGTAATTCCCTTGATAATCTCAACCAGTTGCATTGTTTAGTAATGTTTATGGATTAACAATCCCCTAATTTATATCCCTCTGTTACTTTAGAATCCTATATCCAACTGCTTTCTTAACTTCTCTTCTTAAACATTGTGTCAGTTTGGATAATGTGGGTATGATGCAGTAAGAAACAGCCTTCGAGTCCCAGGGACTTAAAACAACAGGTGTTTATTTTGCTCACGATGCATGTGCACAATGGACTGACGAGTGCCTCAGCTCTTTTGATCGCCTTGCCAGGAGTGGGGGGTGTGACTAGTCTTTTTCTGGCTCCTAAAGCTTCTGACCTTGAGTGACAGAGGTTACTTTTGTGTCCTCTTCATTTGGCCTAATCAAGTCAAAGGGGGTAAGAGAGTACGATTCTCTAAAGTGCTTAAAAGGAGACAAAAATAAATATATGTGAACAGCTCTACACCTGTGTCTATTAGGCATTTTAAAACATGTCCCAAACTGATCTTTTAACATTATCCCCAGTAATCTACTCTTGTGGTTTTTCTTTCTTTGACAATATCAACAATCAGGCCTAATATGTGAGAGTCATTTCTACTTCTTCTTACATCCCATGTCTAAGTAACCAGAAAATCCCATTATCTTGCTTTCCAAAGTTATCCAGATATTACTGGTTCTCAACTCTGGTCCAAGCCATCATCAACTCTCTCCTGGATTCTGCAATAGCATCCTAATTGGTCTCCCTCTTTTGGTTCTTTTTCCTTCATTCTCTGCTCAATATAGTAGCCAGAGAGATCCTGTTAAAGTGTAAATCAGATCATGTCCCCCCTCAGCTCAAAACCTTCAGTGACCCCCATCAGTTCTCTCTGTAAAACCCATGAAATCCTCTGTGACCTGGCTCCCTCCCTACCCCCTCTCTGACCGCATCTCCCACTTCCTGCTTGTTCACTCTGTCAGCGACACAACCCTGCTCTGCTACTCTTCGTATCTTCCAGATGTGCATCCTTTAGGTGCGTCATGTTTGCTGTTTTTTAGATCTGAAATGGTTTCCCATTACTTATCCACATAGTGCAGTTTTTAACTTCCGGAAAGCCTTCCTGAAGTATCATCAGACAGTCCCACTGTATTAGTCCTTCACTGATCACCCTCTAAATTCTATTTAAAATTTAATCTCTATCAACTCTTCACATTCCTCTTTCCTGCTTTTTGTTTTTTTCTTTTAGCTCTCAATTATATTGCATGACATTTATGTAGCTTATCTTTAGTATCTTCAAAGTACAATTCCATGAGGGTAGAGCTTTTTCTTTTTTCTTTTGTGCTAGAAGAGTGGCACGCAGACGGTGTGTGCACTAATTATGTATTGAAAGACTGAATGAATAAATTAATGGATAGATTAAGCTGGGGCTATTCTGAACCAAATATAATTAACTCGGGGCCAAGCTTGTTTTAAGGCTCTTGTTATCAGCTTAAAAAGATTCACTCATTACACTGCAAACTCTTTTGGCATTGAGATTTTCTGTGGCTTGTTGATGTGTTTTCCTTGGGGCTAAGCATGAACCCTGTCATCTGGATTGGGACATGAGGGTCAAGTTTACCAAGGCTGCCCTTTGCCAGGGTACTTAGCAGCAAGGAAGAATAGTGAAGATATGCTCATTATGGCAATCCTTTCCCAATCAAGAGGGTTTAAATTCAATAAGTGGTCTTTAATGAATTTATAAGTGGCAATGAGTTTACCACTTATAAATGGTCTATCACGGTAAATATTTAGCTGAGAGACTCTTGAGTAATGGAACATAATTGAAAATATTTTCTTGCTGCTAATGTAAGTTGTCACAGGTCTGTGAACCTTTATGTCAGTTTTGACATCTGGCCATTTCACTCGAAGTGTGCTCTGAGGTTGAGTTAGGCCATTCCTAAGCTACTGTACTCCTTCAGGGTAGGAGACTTGATATTACTCAATTCCCTTCTCTACCGTGACTGTCAGTGAAAACCTGTTTATGTCCCCTGTAATAGCTTTAGATGTGGCATTTGATAGCTGAAATATGTATTTTTCTATAGAACTATGTTTATCATCCCTAAGCTTGGCTGAATATTTTTTTGCGATAAATTTTTCCAAAATGGGAGATGCTTGTCAAAAAACTTTAGCATTGCGGATAATTGATGCAGGTGTTTCTCACAGAAATTTAAAAATGGATAAACATCTGCATTTTTTTTTAGTTTAGTTGGGCTTGTTTTCTTTCCAATAAATACTTATAGATCTGACATATGTTAGGATGTCTTATTTTTAAAAAATACAAACCAAATCCTAGCATGTTGCTCATCATTCTCACTGACAGTTCACTTAAGTGGACTGAAGGAGAAGGAATGCTCTCACTGACACACCCTGTAACTGAGCACAACTGTATGACTCGTTGCTGTCTGCACGAATGGACGTTTTTCTGCAGCCCCTCACTTCGGAGTGCTCAAGAGTGATGTCTAAGATAAGTTTTAGGGAGGCAGTGTAGAATAGTTCTTGAAAGCATGTGATTTCAGCCTTAAACATGCCTGGATTTGAATCTCTACTCTACAACACATTATCTGGTCCTCTGGTATACCAGGAACCCCCATGCAATGGGGTAAATAATAACAGTACTTCCTTCATATAGTTCTGAGTATTAAATGAGATAATTTCCTGGAAATCAACCATATGGAATAGTAGTGAGAGAGGAGCATACACATTTAATTGTTTTTTCTTCAGAAAATACTATGTAGCACTTACGATCTACCAAGCATTTTTGTAAGTCCTGAACAATGTTAATTTAGTTCATCCTTCTAACAACCTCATGAAGTAAATATTATCACCCCCATTTTATGGTTGAAGCAGCCGAGGGGTGGAGAGGTTAAGAAAGTTATTCCAGGTGGTTGAATCAGGATCCAAACTCAGGAAATTTGGCTTCATAGTCCATGCTCTTAACCATATGCATAGCACTGATGCTCTTTTCTTTTTTTGATTCCCAGGTACTTTATTGGGGGCCATTGTAAATGGCATTGCTTTATTTTTTTTTAACTTTTAATTTTTAATTGTTCAGTTACAGTTGCCCCCATTTTTGTCCCATTGCTCTCCCCTACCCTGCCCACCCCCTCTCCCACATTCAATCATCCTCCCCACTGTTGTCCTTGTCCATGGTATATTCTAACATCAACCCATACTTGTTATCGATTGCTGCACAACAAATTACCCCAAGACTTAGTGGCTTAAGACAGCAAACATCTATCTCACAGTTTCTATGTCAAGAATCCAGGTGTAGCTGAGCTGGGCCTTCTAGCTCAGGGTTTCTCACAGGCTGCACTCGAGGCATCCGCAGGTGCTCCAGTGCCCCGGAGGCTCCAGGGGAAGCCAGTTTACCTCCAAGCTTACTCATGTGATTGTCGGCCGAAGCTGGTTTCCCTGGACTATCAGACTGAGGAAGTCAGTTGCTTGCTGCTTGTTGGCTGACGGCTGCTCTAAGTTCCATGTTACATGGAACTCTCACTGGGCCAACATAGAACATGGCAGTTGACTTCATCAGAGTGAGCGAATTCCAGCAAGATGATATCACATATTTTATAACTTATCTTGGAAGTGATATCCATCACTTATGCCATATTCTACTTGTTAAAAGTGAGTTACTAGATTCAGACCACACTTAATGGAAGGGGATTTCATAATGGCACAAATTCCAGGAGGTAGAGAATGTTGGGAGCCATTTTAGAGACTGCCCACCACATAGCCCAGGACTAGGCACCAGTTTATCTTAAACATTTTTATGTTTATTTTCTTGGAGCCATTTTGATAGCAAGAGGCGTAGCTATTTTGGCCACTAGAGCAGCAAAACTCTGCTATTATGCTGCATATTAAGTTATATTTTGTCTTTTTGCTTACATCTCATCTTAGACTGAATAATTAATGTTAGCTGCTATAACAAAGAATTCAAAAATCTCAGTGACATAACAAAACATAGAAAGTTTTGATATGTATCAGCTACCTGTTCTTCAAATGGTGACATGGAGATTTAGACCGCTTCCATCACGTGGCTCTGTTATTTAGAAATTCATCTTTTAGCTACAAAGATATGTGGGATTTTAAGGATCATTCCTATATGTGATGAGCGTCTTCTCTGAAAACTTTATAATTCTCAGAACTTGTGACATGGCCCAATGTAACTGCAAGGGAAGATGGGGAATAAGTCTTATGTATTTGGGAAGAAAATGGCCAAATAGATCAGTGAGCAGTTAGTTTCAGCTTACATCTTATTTAAATATGCTGCTTGCATCAAGAAAAAATATACATAAATGTACATACACATACACACCCCGTTCTTAGGTCTTTATCATTTAAAAAATGTCTGTGACACTATTTATTTATTTTATTGAAAAAGATAGCATGCATGTAGGAAGTGCACATACCATATAGTAGAACTCATCATTAATTATAAGCCCCAAATCAAGAATGAGAACATGGCCTGCACTCCAAACCCCCCTGAGTACTTTGCCAATGACAATCCCTTACTATCTTGCGTTTAATGATACTTGCTTTCCTTGACTTACGCTTTCCTCTACCAGCCCCTGTTGTCTTCCGTTCTTGACTAAGGTTTTGGAAATTGACCTCTCTTGCTATCTCCACGTTCTCAGCTCCCACCCAGCCCTCAACCCCTTATGTTCCCTCTCCAGTGAAACAGCTTTTCCTTCCAACAAAGTCACCAATGACTCCCTAATTATTGTATTTAACAAATGATGTTTAGTCCTTATCTTGCTAGGCCTATTTGTAGAATTGGACAGTGGTGGTGGCTTTCTTTTTCTCACCCTAAATGTTGGTGTTTCTCATGATTCTGGTGCTTTCTAGCACTCTCATCCACTAATGTTTAACTCTCACGCAAAAACTGTGACTGTTAAATCATATCTCCAGCTGCATGTGCTCCCTAGAACTCCAGACTGATATGCTTTCTTTCCTTTAGGCATTTCCACTTGGGTAATCCATATGCATCTCTAGCTCAACAAGTCCTAAGCTGTTTAATTCTGATTAGGCAGCACCAACAATGATAATAATAACAGGTAGGGTTTACTGAGTTCTTTCTAGGTGCCAGGCACTGTTTTAAGTGCTTTACATGTATTAACTCATTTTAATTCTCACTTTAACAACAATACTATCAGGTAAGTACAGTTATCACTATGTAGATAAGGAAACTTTCTCTGTGTAACTCATTCAGGGAAGAGCAAACTGTAGCCTTGGTGTGTGTTTGGACTCTGAAAATTGTTGCCTTATTAATCCTTTATGGAAAAAAAACTTTTGTGTGAAGATATATATATATCTCAACAGATCATATATATATGATCATATATATCTCAACAGATCACATATATATATAATCTCAACAGATCAGTGCTATGGCATTTAATCTCACTGCTAGCTCATTCATCAAGATTCCCAGAATTCACTTCCATAGTTTAAATATTTCCCCAAGTAATTCTTTTGTTTTCTCTTATTGCCTAGATGATGCTGGATCAAAGATCCACCTGACGGAACAGGTAGACATGGCGGCACAGGTGGCCTCTGGAATGGCCTATCTGGAGTCCCAGAACTACATCCACAGAGATCTGGCTGCCAGGAATGTCCTTGTTGGTGAACATAATATCTACAAAGTAGCAGATTTTGGACTCGCAAGAGTTTTTAAGGTGGATTTGCTTTTGTTTAAATTAGTTTTTGTAATGGGTAAAGCCTCACAGACCAGTGGAATAATAGATTTACTCTTATTCTTTAAAACAATCTTTCTCTAAGTTCTGTGGTCCATATAACACTTCCGTAGGCCAAGACCTTACAGACAAACTACCTCCTGTTTCTAAAGAGAAAGAAATAGGGAAAATGATGATCAACAAGTTGGCAGAGTATGTAATTAAGTTAGCAGTTGAATTAATAATCTATTTATCAGTACCAGTAGCCTCTATTTGTCTGCCTTGATTTCCCTTATTAAGAGCAGCACACTTGATACATTTACCCAGCCCAGCTTTGCTCACTTTCTGCCAGACTAATATTCATGCTGCCAGAATTTTTCAACAATCATGGGCTTTTAAATTCCGGTGGCTCCCTTTCCCATTTCATGACATTAGGCTAAAAGACATTGATTTAGGAAACACAATATTAGGTGTTTTTCTATGAATTTGATTTTTTAATTTCTACAGCATATGATATGGGTGTGAATCGAACCCGCCGATACCCGTGGGTGACCGTGACCTGATGCGTGTATGAATCTCATACCGAGACACGCGGGGAAAGAGAGACCGGGGCCACGTGGCTGATTCTTCCCATCTCAGGAAAAAGCTCTGTCGCTTGCCCAGCCGGGGTTTTTACTAGGGGCATTAGCACACATTTACATTGGATTGATTATTCATGGGATTAAGCAGAACAGGGGTAAGATTACTCACAGCAGGGCATCAGGATGTGAATTCAGGTCCGGTGGCAGACAGGACCAGGTTAAAGTGATATGCAGGGGTCAGCAAGCCAGAACTTTTTAAGATACATCTTTGCCAAATTCCTATTAGAGAATTCCCATTCCACAGACATGATCCACACTTGCTCACATGGGAATCACACGGAGCTGTGCTCAAAACGTGTAAATTCTCAGGACTGCGTGTTTACACGTGTGTGGAAATCACTCCACAAGCATACCCTAAACTTATGGGTGTGGGGCATAAAACAATACATAGATGATCTTCATGAATTCATCACTTCTTTTTGTGAGTTAATTAGAACCCTAGTGAGTTGATATATTATTTTAAATCTTTTGGATCCTACTTTTCAGTGTTAGAAAGTGGTTACATAGTAACTATCAAAGTCAATTGCTATTCAAAACCAACAGTAAATCAGAAGAGATGGGCTTTGCTTTCACTTTTTTTATTTGCTAAAGACCAGATGTAAAGCCAGTATCATCATCCATGAATTCTCCCCTATGCAGTAGAATGTTCCTTCTAGTGCTATATTTAGCACACAGTAGGCTCTCAAGTAATATTTTATTAATAATTTCTTACAGATTTTTCAGTCCTGTATGACAGCTTTGGAATTTGGTACTGTAGTTATCAATTGAACTATGCACATTCTGAATCTTTTCTCTCTAAATTTTAATGTGTAGCAGGTTATAGATGAATGACCTTATATATGTATAAATGTATACTTTATATATATGTGTGTGTCTCAGGAAAAAACCCTCTCACTTGCACAGCCAGGGTTTTTATCAGGGGCATTAGCACACATTTACATTGGATTGATTATTCATTGATTATTTACATTGGATTGATTATATATATATACACACATACTTTAACTTGGCTTGATTTTTTTAATGCATTAACAGGTAGATAATGAAGACATTTATGAATCTAAACAAGAAATAAAACTGCCAGTGAGGTGGACTGCACCTGAAGCCATTCGTAATAAATTCAGCATTAAGTCCGATGTATGGTCATTTGGAATCCTTCTTTATGAAATCATTACTTATGGCAAAATGCCTTATAGTGGTGAGTAATTAATTCTAAAGTGGGTCTTCCTGTAACAGTTCACTTACTTAGGTGTGATTTTAACTGCTTCAGCCAGACTTAGTGGGCAGGGTTATGAGGATGACCACAGCAGGTGCCTTTGGGAGCATAAGAGATAAAATTTGATGACAATGACTTGCATTAATGATGTGGTTTATTGCCTCCTTCTCCTTTGCTCTTGAATTGTAATCTCATAGGCATTACTTACTACAGGAATTAATTTAATCTCTGCAGCCTGGGAAGGAGATGGTAGACCTAGCTCCACCAAGGAACTCAGTTTGCTTTGTAATGTAGAATATAAGCTTCTATGCGTTTAATAATCTTATCTTTAACTTTTTTTGTTGATTTAATTCTATATTTGTAGGTATGACAGGTACTCAGGTAATCCAGATGTTGAGTCAAAACTATAGACTCCCTCAACCACCTGACTGCCCAGACCAGCTCTATGGCATCATGAAGTCGTGCTGGAACGCAGAGCCTAAGGAAAGGCCGACATTTGAGACACTGCATTGGATGCTTGAGGATTATTTTGAAACAGACTCTTTATATGCAAATAATTTCATAGGATGAATAGTGAAGAAGAGAATCAAATAATGAAGTAGCAATGAAGTTCAATAATTAGTCCAGAAATACAGCCTTATTAACCAACTGCAAAATGAGTTTATCTTGACATATTCAAGTGATAAGGTCTATTTGGCCGTGTATTATAAAAACATTACGTGTGCATTTCATTGACTGAGCAATACTGCAGGCAGTCTAAGATGATCTATCATTTTCTCATTGCTTGATGAAATTGAACATACTAAACAAAGTTATTTTTCTTCTTAAAAGATTCTTACATTTCTATTTATTGTTTGAAATGTCAGTCAAGAGGATCAACCAGTGATAGTTGATTTTTACTCAGTAACTGCTGTAGCATTTTCCTGTTTACTGATTATAGTGGTTATTCGTTATTCTTCGAATTACTGAATCCCATCAGACTGCTATTATGAAGGAATCTGATTGCTTTGCTGCACAGCAGGACCTGTGCTTTAAGATATTTTCTCTTTTAAAATATCCTGCAACTACAATCATGGCAAAGCCATATTAAATGACTTGATTGTATTTGGAGTAATCACACATGTTTTTTCCTATGCATAAAAAATGAAGCAGCTGTTGAGAAAAAGAATTAAAATTTCTTTCACTTTGTAGAAGGAAATGATGGAATTTTTCTATACACCTTAGTATGTGTCATCTGAGAATCATCTATATTAGTTTTAATCTCTTAATGTTAAGAATCAGATTGCAAAGCTGGTGAGTTACTATCTATGGAAACATGCAAGGACCATCTACTGGTCTGCAAGATCAGAGAAGTAAGTATCAGGATTGTTTAGGAGAACAAGAGGAGAGCAGTAGGATTGCTATGGCCTACAATTTCTCAATAATTAAAAGAAATGTACCTTTGGCATGTAGGTCAGAGTTTAAAGTTGACTACAAAGCAAATCAAGCTCTGTTTCAGGTCTTGAGACTAGGAATAATGTCTGGCCTTGGTTATGAAACTATATTTTTTTGTCTGGTAGAACAAGACGGTTCTTATTCGTGTTAAATGTGCATTAACCTTTGTGAGAATATTACTATCCTCTTAAGCAATTGGTATATCAAATGTTGTGCCTCATTAAATGGTTAGGGAGAGTTCTCAAAGGTAGTTACAAAATCAAATGCATATTCAAAGATCTTCTGATGTAGAGCAGTATGAATGAAACCAGCCCCGAGAAAACAGAAGTATATCGTCATCTGTTTATTTAAAGGGGAAGAAGAACATGTGCGAACAGGCACAGTGACCCCGACTCAAAGTGGATTAAACAATAAATAAATTTGTAAACTTTCTGACTGGAAGACAAGAGGTAGGGAAGGCTCTCGGCAGAATGTCATTAGCAGTTCGATGATGTCCACTAAGACCCATGTCCTTTCTGGCCCTTCCCTCTGCCACCAGCATTCATTCTCATGGTCGCTGGTGGCCACCAGTAGCAGTTGGGGCTCCCTGTTCTCTTCACCTTTGGTAAGAGAAAATGGGAAAATACTCTGCATTTTCATCTTGCATAAAAGTCATTCTTTTTCTGTCCAGACAAATTGGCATCATATGCCCAGCCCTGGATCGGCGATAGACTCATTGTCAAATGTCAATTGGCTTAGAATAAGTTTTGCCACTGCAGTTGGAACTGTGACCATCTTTCCTGGAGACAAGTTGGGAGGTTTGCTTATCTGAATAAAATTAGAGAAGATTAGATGCTGGAGAGGTGTTGATTACAGAGAAAAATCTCCTGAGATGAAGTAGCTGTACTATATAAAGTGTGCATTGAAACTAAAACGGGTCCTGTGGAGCTAACAATTACAGAGCCCCTTGATTCTCTTATGAACAGAAAATATTTGTGAAATAAGGTAAATACTGATCTTTTAAATCAGTTGACCATTTAAAGTCATTGAGTCTAATTGTGAAAATTCAAATACTATATAATTTGTCTTTTTGTAGCAGGTAAGAATAGGAACCATTTTTTTAGTAAGCTTTGATTTTTGAAATGTATGAAGATGGTCCAGTCTTGTTTTAATACCACCCGAAACCCATTTAACTTTCTCCGTTTGATTCTTGGAGATGTTTATGTTCAAGGTTCTGTCAAAGCAATCTATTATTCTTGTTTTCACTTGATTGATCATGGAGATAAAGAATGGATTCAGTTATGAGAAGCAGTAACAGATTTTTAAAAAAAATGACATAAATTTCTTTTTCTGTATAGAATAAAAGGATCAGGAAAAGATAAGTTGAATTTTCCTACAATGAGGCAGCTTTTGTTAAATTTACCACCCATAAATTGTAGCAAAGCACTTTCTCTGTAATGCTTTATGTATGCAATGCAGTTATTTGGAGGTGGTGATGAGGGATGTGAGTACAAGATTTCATATGGTATTTCAAATCTCTTTTGACAAAAACCTAAGAATTCTTGTAATAGAAAAAATTCAAAATTCCATTAAACCTCTTTAAGAAGGTTATGAAGGAAATAGGTTTACCTTACCTAAAGTCCAAAGAGGCACAGAGTGGATTACTAATAGTTGTAAAACATGAATATTTTGTCATTAAAAACAAAGGTAAAGTTGAAGTGACCAATAATCTGCACACTGGGTTGTGGCAACGGGAACACTTGAAGGACACCAAAGAACACGCCGCGGGGAAGCCTCAGGTTTGGCCCATTTACAGCGTCTGCTTACAGCATGTGTCTGCTTGGTGACTCCCTGGGCTGACTGAACCACAAGGGGCCCAAACCCTTTTGATTTTCTGATGGCCCAAGGGGACCATTGCCCTTGGAAAGATGCCATGCTGCCACCCAGCTGGAGCTTCCTGGAAGAAGCAGGGCCCAGGTGGTGATCCACGGCCTTGCCAAGCATCTGTCCTCTCTGCAATAATGTTTTTCATGGTCCAGCTAAACATACGGTTTCTAGACCAAAGAGCCTGGTGGGTAATGTGCCTGTGGTGAATTTTTCGGACTCTTTGAAAACAGACATTGTGTGAACCAGAATGGTGGTAATTTGGGCACTTACTTAAATTGCACCATTGCGTTCTTCCATTGAGGAAAGCCACTCTTAAAAGAGAAAGTAGTTGAGGTTTGTATACTTGCATATTGGAATTGCCTGTGAGCTCATCTGAACATGTTTGGTTCATAGATTTCTTAGCGTTAATACAGAGAAGTCTTGGTCTATAATCTTCAACATGATTAAAAAACTCACTATTGTAGGATAATAAAAAGAAAGCTAGGAAGTTTGGTGGGGAATACTTATAAATCTTGTAAATTTATAACTCCAACAGTACTTTAATTTTCACAGTGTCATTCTTTCATTACCTATATCACCCCATTAGATTCCTTCGGATTTTTCCTTTTTTATATTAAGCAAGTGATGGTAAATCTAATAAATTATTTAATACATTTAGAAGGAACTGGAGAATAAAACTGGTATGCAAACCTTGAATTTCAGAGTCCTTAGCAAGTTCAGCTACAACCTCTACTCCGATGGTCCTGTTTGAACAGGGGATTAAATTATGAGGAAAGAGACACCAAGTATCTCCCTTTACTCTTCTTGTCTGGGTTTATTCATTGATCATCTAAAGAAACAGATGTCAATGGAACATCTTTTTATCCTTATGAACAATAATCCACTCTTTCAGAAAAAAGTAGCAAACATCAAACATAGCTTAAGTATCTAGTATGGGTATTGTTGTGCAGGGGGCTCAAGTCACAAAGCATAGTGGCCATGAAACCACATGTTAGGGAAACTTGGTTAAAAGTAATGAAAATTGGTTAGTTTGGAAGAAGCTAAACATCTTCTAGGAATAATTTTCTGAAATTTTAGAATAGAGGTTTTGATTGTACTATTTGTGAAAGATAAAGTAGCTTGTTATTAGCCAAATTATATTTAATTTTTAAGGTCCACACATTTTCAGGGTAAAAGATATAGATTTTAATTATTTTTAAAACTCTACATTTAATCATAAATTCAGAAAGTGACAAAGGAAATTAGCCAGATTAGTATACTTTGAGGTACCACAGTGAGATTTTTGCCTCTAGAACATGTGTATTTCTATATTGTACCCTTTAATAATACTTATTGTATTATTTATATGATTAGAAAATTACATGTGAGTGTATATTACATGAGTAAATATATATATATACATACACACACACACACACACACACACATATATTTGTCTGGAGTGTGTGGAGTGAGGAGGAAAGGCACAAGTTAGCTGGCCAGACAAGCCCTGGCCTGGTCATGCGGGTGTGTAGCCCAGGTTTGTAATGTCATTCTTAGTCCTAATGAGTAGACATTGAAAGCTTTTAAATTGGTAGCATGACCTAATTTGAATTTTTTAAATATTATTTTCACTAATGAATGGAGATGGATGTGGGGAGACAATTTAGAAGGACCAGTTGTCTGGGGGAGAGAGGATGGTGGGTCAGGTGAGTGGATGGCAGAGTTAGAGAAAAAAATAAACACATGTGAGACTGGGAGGTGGAATGAGCAGCACCTGCAAACTGTTCTGCTACGTGGGCAAGGAATAATTACGTATCAAGGATGACCTTAGGTGTCCTCTAAGTAAGAGAAATTAAATATGGAACAATGGAGGAAGAGTGGGTAAGGGGGGTGTTGATCATAGGAGCTTGTTAGCTGGTTTCTTGTTTTGAAATATCCAACTTGAAATGTTAATTAAGTTGAATATTTGTAACTGGAGCTCAGAAATGATGTAGCCAACTGTCGATCAAGGAGGAGTTGGCATAGGAAAACCATGTAAAGGAAGGAGACCACTGACCATTGAGGGAGAGGGTGGAGAACGAGAAACTTTAGTCTCTGAAGAGGTGGGGCATTTAAAGCTGGGTGGAGAAGCAGCCAGAGAAGTGGCTGAAAGTTTTTCGTTAGTGCTAAGCAGCACAGCAGTCCTTAGGCAGTGTATTTTCCCTGGAGAAGTGGGAGCAAAAGGGAAACGAGGGGGACCGGAGTACAAGTGAAAGATGAGTGGGGGCAGCGTCTTGGCCCTGGCAGGCTTTCCTACGTGCGGCTGTGAATATAAGCAGAGACAGGCAGCGGCTAACAGTGAACGTGCGGTTCAGGGGGGAGTGTGTGTTCCTACAGCTCAGAGGGACTGACTCTTGCTTGAATGCTGTTCATGTGGTTGTTGAGTTATTTCAACAGGAGTAGAATACATAGTGTAGGAACATTTTGTGACTCAAATAAATCTGTAAGAATAACTGCTGCCTTGCTAATTTAATTTGTATGGAATTTATAATAAAACTAAATATCTTTGTTTTAGGGGAGCTAAAGCGAGTCCAGAAACTTATTTTGGACTGATACATCTCTATTCCAGGACCATTTACTTTGTTTATGGTTTACACTCTTACCTTTTCCCCCAAGATTGATCTAGTTTGCTAATATTCTGTGAGTAGATAGGTAACTTTTCTTTATAAATGTCAGTCTTACCTGAATTATAGAAACAGGAATGAAAAAGAAATTCAAGTAATTCCAAGTAAAATATCTATTCATTTTCCTTGAATATGGATGTCAGACCTAATTGTTCAAAATGAAGCAATATGGCTTATTGCAGATGACTGATGAAATCCATTTAAGAACAAGTTAAAATAGTGTCAAGGAAGTAATAAGAAGCTGGAGTTTTAATATTTCAGGTAGAAGACATTTGAATTACCCTGAAGAATAAAATTATAAGAAAAAAATGAAAGAGGAAAAAAGGAAAGTAAAATGAAGGAAGGCAAATCTTTTTAAAGTAAACAGTTCTTCAAAGTCCTAGGAGAAATATTTCTTCCTTTATCTGGTTTATCAACTTATGCATAATGCAGAAACATTCTATTTGGATTTAAAGTATTTTTAGTTCAAACTCCAGGTTTTAAGACCTTGGTCAGATGGAGGTGATTTTGCAATAAACCCTTTCTTGGGCATTATCTTCATTAATCTATTTTCATAGAACCACAGAATTTTAGAGCTGGTAGAAACCTTAGAAATCACATAGTCTCAGGACTACTTCCCTTTCTTTTGGAACAAAACTTGGAAGCAAAAATAATAAGAAACAAGGAATATTTAGTCACTGGAGAGATTTCTTTTCAAATAAAACTGCTTCATAGACTCTAAATCCTTGCGGAATTATTTGCAAATCTTCAAGGAAAGACTCAGCACAAATAAGATGATCTCGTGTTAATTGTCTTTTCCTTGTGCTTTAGTGAAACTTATGCAACTTAATTTAGAGGATAGCAAAGGTAAAATTCAAGGTTTGATTTTTGTGGCTGCAGATTAAAAATATTTTAAAGCTTGCAAGATGTGCAATATTGTGAAAGGGGAATGGGTGCCAACATCAAGTCCAATAATCCCTCTTTGTCCAGGGGCATATGTTCCTAGACTCCCAGCAGCCACCTGGAAATTTGGAGAGTACTGAACCCTATATATACTATGTTATACATACACACACACACCCCTATGATGAAGTTTAACTTTTAAATTAGGCACAATAAGAGATTAACGACAATAACTAATAATAAAATGGAAGGTATAAAAGTTATGTGGATATAGTATTAGTAAGTCAAACAAGGATGACTTGAATACAGAGACACTGTGACACGGTGACAGTTGATTCGATAGCTCAGGAGGCCACTTGACTCTCAAGCAGGGATTCCATACAGCGTGGACATGCTGAACAAAAGGATGACTCACAAACAGGGCGCGGTGGGACAGGACCGCCTGGGCTTTCATCATGCTACTCAGAATGACACGCAATTGAAAACTCATGAATTATTTATTTCTGGAGATTTTCATTTAATAAATTAGGACCAAGGTTGGCTGTGGGTAACTGAAATGGCAGAAAATGAAACCGTGGATAATGGGGGCTACTGTAATAGCAAAAGTCAAAGCAATAAAAGAAATTAATTTTATGAATTCTCAAGCTGACCAGAAGATGGGGGCCCAGATTGCTGCCAAAGAACTTATCATTAGAAGAAAAAAGAAAAGAAACTTAAAAAATAATCTAAAATTCTCATATATTCATTTGTGTAAAAAAATTCTGAAGGTTTCCTTGATCCTAACTACTTATGCTCAGACCTGCAATGAAGGCATTGCCTAGAGACTATAATATAATCCTCCAGTGTCAGAGATATGCAAGCTCACATAGTTCACTTCTCACTGAACCCCAATTACCTATGTAATTTTGAGTGCACCGTACCAAAGTACAGTTAAGGGCACATAGCTCTCATGAATGTTTCTTTTTCGATATACGGATTCTAATATTCTAATATTAGCTCTTTTTCATATATATTTTTATAATGCACACTGAATATCTTTCCATATGTCCAATTATATTTCAGAAGCATTGAAATACTTTTTATATGTCTTTGCTTGCTTTCTTTGGTCATTCACTCTTTGAACAAAGAAGTATGAATATACTATATATAATTAATTTTTTAAAAAATTATAGGCATTTGGTTGTTATTAATGGAAAAAGTAAAACATTTTCAATACTAACTCACAAAACTGACAACTAATCATAGTTCATTTTTTCAATCATAGGAGAGTTAAATTATTATTATTGTACCAGTGAAAAATTATGCAATTTTTCCCACTATGCCTTAGAATTTTTTGTTTAATAGACAGTGAAACTGATAGGCTGTTTGTGGCATTAGCGCTACTTAATTTGAACCTTAGAATAATTTTATTTTCTCTCATTAAATCTTTAATGAATTTTCAAAATAAAATTTAAATATATGTCAAATATTGATTTTTTGTTAACATTTTAAAGCTATCTAAATCACACTGATAACTTTTTGGTGGACCTGAAAACCAGATTATCTGGACTCCATTATCTGTTCAATGCTATGATTTTATTTGTTGACTGAAGAGGATCTAGGTCCTCAGGTTAATTCTATGATCATTAAGTTTCTAATACTGTGAAAAAGATTTGGAAAGATTCATCAAATGATACTATATATATATATATAAAATTTTTGACATCACTTTGTTGTATTCTGGCAGTCCCTTACGTGGTGAGAAGGTTTTAATAAAGAAAGGCAGTGCTTAGTTAACACTGGACAAATGCCAGTGGAAGGTTGACTGTATGCCTCGGTCTCAGTGTGTCTGGGGTGAGATGGATGAGAAACATGGACTGCTGGAGTCCGATATGGTTCTGACAGACTGCTGGGCTAAGAAAATACTGCCTTTGGGCCTATTTAAGAGAACACTTGATTTACCTACACAGTAAGATTTTAGTAAAAAGGTTGTAATCAGTAAATAGTTTCAGGAAAAGACAAAGGTAGTAGAAAGGGAAAGGGTGAATGTTCTCTGAGGGATTTAGGAATTTTCTTCTTTTTGCATCCTATAGGGGTTGTCCTATTTTTCCTGCTTTATATTCCTTATGTTTGGCAGAGGGTAGAAATGAGATCACAGGAAAAATTTAAAAAGGGAACCAGGAAAAAGAAAAATGTGGTTAAGCAGCAAGATGGTGAGCTAGTGGTAGAAAACGAGTTTTTCTCTCTTGAGACTACATGGGTAGATTTATAGTCTCCATTTCGGTTTCAGCCAGAGATTTACTGACAGATCTTCGCCAAGTCAAATCACTTAATTCTATAAGCCTTTTTTTGCTCTTGGTAAAATATTATTGTTAGTATTTATGAATTGCAATGAAGTTTCATAAACATAAAGCCATGAATATTTCATGAAGATCTTGAGATATTTGGATCTAAGTATGTGTTAGCAAGACGGCCGACTTTCAAATACCACGCAGTGGGTTATGTGTGGAGAACTCGGTTCTGGACTGCTATCCCCTTGCCACGTCATATATTTCTGTGCTGTCTCAAGTTAGTCAGGGTGTAGTTAAGGAAAGCAATCTAATTTAATTTTAGTCTTGGCAGTAAATCTTCTGCTATGAAGGCCGAGGTAGAAGGCGGTGGCGGAGTGGTAGAGGAGGAACTGCTTTCAGCTTTCAGTCAATCATCAGTCCAGCGCTCCTCTAACATCTGCTCCTCACAGGGACTGGGTCTGGGCTTGGGAATAAGGGAAAAGAATAACAGAGGAAGCCATGTGTGGGTACATGGTAAAGCTTTGGGGCTAGACTTACTGGATCTGAATTCTAGATTTGAGTTACTAGTTGTCAGCCTTGAGCATGTTATTTAATCTCTTACTTGTTACCTGTTTTCTTATCTGAAAACTGGGTATATTACGTAGGTCACAGACTTATTTCTAGGATTAAGTGAGAAAAGCAATTTGAGCTGTATATGGCACATAGATATATGCACTCAATACATATTTGATGTGAGGATCCAGTCTTTGACCTTCAAGACAGTTAGTCATCTATGGGGAATATGGATAAGTAGCCAATGACTATAGCATAGTGCAGCAAGTATCGTGACCCAGGCATGCATGGGCTGTTATAATGGCTCAGGAGACACACTGAAATCAGGAAGGAAGCATCAACACCAGGTTTTGATAGTGTTTCATGCTAAAGGAATTGCGTGCTAAACCAAAGACCCTATATTCTAGTCTGAAAAATATTTGTATACAATCTATAGGCCTCTAGTCTGAATTTTAGACTCAAGAGATCTTTATGCCAGCCATTCTAATTAGTGTTATCAACCTGTGACTCCTCTCTTAAGACATGAAAGAACTTAGGTTTATATCTTTAGCTTTTAACTTTCTTAGTCTATCAAAGATTTGGTTTAGTTCATAGGGATCCCTTTATCTCATCGAAAATATAAAAGTTAGTTTTATGTTTAATCTATTCTTATCTACCTTCATTAGCAATGTTTTGCAGATTGTTACAGGACAGTTTGGGATTTGGCTACCTGCCATTGTACACAACCATAAAACAGAGATTGGTGGGGAAGGAAAAGGGTTTTTATTAACAGGGTGCCAAATATGGTGGAGCTCAGGGATCCCCTGCTCCAAGCCATTCTCTTTTGCAAAACACAGAAATCCCCTCGTTTCCTAAAAAGACTAAGATCCAAACCCATGCCAGAGGTCCCCCTTCATGCTTATCTGTCCTTTTTGGAGCCCACGGATGCTCCACAGATGGGTCTGTATCTCTCCAGCTCTCGGCTCTCTCTCTCTGGTATGTGCAGTTGTGAGGCCAGTGTCTCCATTGCCCTGTGGCAGCTTTCTCCCTGTCCAGGGGCTGGGGTGCACTATGGGCTGCGCATGCTAGGGGCTCCCTCCTTGGGGCCCTGGTGCATAAGAATGCTTGTACCCCTGGAGCCAAGGACTTTCCTGGCCCTTGTGTCTGTGTGCTGTTCTCAGGGCAAGAGAAGAATGGAAGCAGTCCAGAACTTGTGCGCTATGCAGTGTAGGGTCGCAGTGCCCTGCCAGCCCAGCACTGGTGAGTCGCACATCCTACAAGAGCCGGCTTCAAACCCTGCGAGCAGGACAAGACAAGAGCCACATGTAAGGCCCAGCATTCTGAGGGTCCGGTGTACACTCTGCACCCCGCCCCGGCCAGGAGCAAGGGGAGAGGAAGAGAGAGGGACCTTCTGCATGCCTTCCATTTTAAATCTTTTCCCCCAAGTCCCACTTGCTGTGGGAGTGTCCACATCCCAACCAATTCCAGGCCAACATACATGATGAGTATCAGCCCACACTGTGTCTTTGCCTCTCTTCTAGCCACCATGATCCTGAGGCAGGTGGTAGTTTCCCAGCTGACCTAGGGGCACGAGCATCTTGGCCCGGTGTCCAGTCCCCACAGCCTGTGCAGGCTCTGTGCAAGGATGTCATGAGCTGCCTTAGTTGTTCACTTTTCTCAGGGGACAAGGAAGCACATCCCACCTCCAAGTTCCATCCTGGGCTGTCTCTGGCACTTCCCAACCCATGTCAGGGGTCCTCTGGGGAGCACAGGCTCTTGCTGGCTGGGGCGACTCACGGTGGACTGGGCTGGTTTGGTTAATGCTGCCTGGGCAACCTCCCTTCTTCAGCAGCCCCTCCCTTCTCCAGAAGAGCAGGCTCCCATGCTGCCTTGTGGTTTCTCCCCCACTCCCCCTCCCTCCTCCTGGTAGGGCAGCCTCTTGTGCCAGATTGGGGTTCCCTCAGATTTGGGTTTCGCCACTCCCCAGCAATCCAGCCAGACCCCCCATTACAAAATTATTATACTTGTTTTCTTGTTTTATTCCTATTTTAAAATTTAATCTATTTTTTTAGAGAATTTTAGAATTTATTTGCCCTTATAAAATATACTTTCTCTCACATTTTCATTCATGTCTGGCTTATAATGGGGTAAAGAAAATGCTGATTTAGGGCAACCAGTTCTGGGGCGGCAAATGCAGCAGAATGGGGTTTGGTAGAGAGAGCAGAGTGTGTGGAGGAGGAGGGGGTCTGTTTCTTAACTCTGTTATTTTGAGCTGACTAATCACTCTAATCTCATTCTAAAAATTTTCTAAAACAGGAGCATCACTTGGAATAGTAAGTGTGGAAAGGGCCCGCGCACAGAAGGTTCTGAACAGCATAAGTTGAATCTTGTTCGTACTCATGAGCAGAGCCTCCTTGCATTTTGCAGTGGTTTCCTTGTCCTAGAGAGAGTTAGCCTCACGCCATAGAGGATGGACTTTTAGTACTGTGTGGGCACATAGTAGAGGACCAATATAGACTATCTGCATGAGCAAATGGAAGAGCGAGATAGCCCAAACCTCCACAACTAAAATGATAGCTTCTGGCCTCTCAGGAGATGGCGAGTTAAACATTTCCTTAAGGGAATATTAAAGATGATGTAATTTGTCTATACCCAGATCAGCTGGTGCCTGGTGGCCAAGTGGTGTAACTTTCTGCCTCCAGTTAAGACATCATGTTGTTGGTTCCAGAGTTAATGTGAAGAATGTGGCCTGAAAGCCAAATCAAAAATGGTTCCACTAATTGTCTACTTACAGCTCTGTTTCTACAAAAAAAAATCAGATGGTGCTGAATCTTTCTTTGACAGTTTTCTACTGGGAAGGACAGGATAGGGTTACTGACTCATTTATTAGAATACTCACTTCCAGGATAAATTAAAAAATGAATTAAAGTCATTCTCCTTTAGGGTTGAATATTTCAACAAATCTCTGTCTCCATTCCCTTCTGTCAATCTGAAATCAAAGACATTCCCTGTGTGTGGAGTCAATAGAGAGGGAAAGTCGTGTGAAGATGGATCAGCTCACATAAGCTGGATAAAAAGAACTGTTGTTGTTTCAAATTTCTTCCATGCTGAGAACAAAAATTAAGTGTATGTGAACCCTGCTATCATTGACATCGGATTGTCAGGCTTGTGGTTCGATCATGTAAGGAGACAAATACCAGGATAGGAAATGCTCTGTCAAATCATAGACTGGGAAGTTTCCATGCTATGGGCTGGCTCTTTAAGTAGAGCTTCCTTAACGATAAAGGGATTTTCAGGTCAAACACATTTATCATTATGAGCTAATTCAGCCACCCTCAGGTTCAGTTTTCACTCAAGGCCCCAGGATGACTCACTGTTAGTGCTTCCCCGTTTTGGAGATGGATGTTTTAGAGCTAGTTAAGTGATCGTTCATTCACTCATTTTTTAATCAGGAGCTATTTATTGAGTGCTTATTATGTGCCAGGTGTTTTCTAGACCCTGAGGATAATGGGGTAAACATAACAGATCCGGTCTCTGCCCCATATTCTAAATGTGACTTATCCCTTAACCTTACTCTGACCCAGTATTCCTGTCTGAATCCTATAGGAATCCTGCCTGAATTTCTATAACCAGAAGGGTAATATCATGAGTATATAAAGGTGAAATGGAGCTAAAATTGTTTCTAATTATGTAGTTAATATTCTAAGTTCTAAAAGATTCTAACAGCCTACTTACACTGACATATGGTTGAGCTTTTTCTCAAACCAAATTCCAGAGGCTTGATGGTTGCTTAAAGTCAGTCTCAACAGCCCTGTGCCTAGAAAACAGAGACTTGACAATCCCACATTTTGGTTAAATAAAGATTACCAGATTTTTGTCTCATCCTAGACAATTTCTAGAGAAAATTATGAAATGATCTTAGTGCCTCTGTTTAGTACTTTTGTAACAAATGTAATGTTTCAAGGCTTAGGTTACCATACTTTATATTCAGGGGGCTACTATAGGGCGCTGCTGGCAATTATAGGTCTTATAAAAGAGAAACTGAAAATAGCAACCCTGTGATGTCTGGACAAGCATTTCACTCCGTTCTACTGTGAAGGGCTGAGTTTTTTCAACTGCAGTGTTTCTGCGTTCAGAGAACAACAACAACAAAAACCCCTTTGTGATCTTTTAAACATCTGATCAGTAGACCAAAGCTGAGAAGTGCCTTATGAGACCTCTTGCTGCCAAACAATTTAGAGCCTGTCTTGGATCGTGAATCTCCAACACTTTGCAGGCTTTGTAATGAACTCTGTGTAGGGATTGTCCTCCAGACAGCAATCGTGCTGCGCAGAACCGCTCGGCGGAAGCCTGCTCCGTCTCCAAGTCGGGAAATGTCTCTTTAAAATCTTCAGGTTTAACACTGACCCTCCTCTTTTGTCTGTTACGTTTTTCAGGATTTTGCACTCCTCTCCTTTTCTGACTTGTTCGATAAAGCCGCATATTTTGATATTTGTTTACTTCACCTTTTCCAAGTTTGCATTTAACGGTAGTTTGAGTAATTTGCTTAACCATATGGTGATTGCAATCAAATGATCTTCCCTCATATTATATTTATCACTTGAAATAGTTTTTATTTGTTGATGTGAGTGAGAGATATAAATTTTTTTTTGTCTCACTTATTTATGCATTCACTGGTTGATTCTTGTATGTGCCCTGTAAAAATGGCAATTACCGTTGTGGTGAGGTTTATGAGAGTAGTAGGGGGTTATGAAGGACAAGCATACATGGAGGTTGGAGGATGAGCTAATTTAGACAAGGATATGTCTTCCCGTGGGGGTAGCAAATGAGGTAAGATATTAGTGATTATAAATAAGCCAGACATTTGAAGGACAGGTGAAAACAATAAGCAAATACAAAGGGCCTGAGGCAGGAAAGAGGTTGGTGATACTTAAACCCATATCTGAGTAGACAGACCTTATATTTAAAGTCTCCTCGTAACCCCTGAAACTTTTTATAGATAAATATTTACGTATTGAACAAAGAATTAGATCATACTTGCCAAGTACCAGACACTGCTGTAATGTTTTACATGAGCTCATTTAATTTTCATTAAAATCTCAAAAACAGATGCTATTTTCTCTATAGAGGAGGCAACTGTGGCACAGAGAAGCGACGCCCTTTTCCCTGCGATTTGCAACCCTTTCCATCTCGTGGCAGACACAATTACTAGAATTCTGCAGCACACCAGAAAATATATTTGTTGCTGATCTGACAAATAATTTTGATTGATTCACAAAAAATTAGTAATTATCTGTACTTTTTGCTCCAAAGTGACTTTTTAAAAAATCAGTTGTGACTTGTATACAAGAATTTGTGGTACCAGGAAAGCCAATCACATGCAATCTTAATGTCTCGTGACCAATAAGATGCAAATCTAGTATATGATCTCTATATTGATATTTATGGTTCAAGACGAGGCATTCACACTGGACGGCTATTATTGTGTTGGCTGTTATCAGTTTTTATTTGACAATCGGAGGGCAAAAAGGTCAGTGCCCCCGACTAAATAGTCAGGTATTGAATTTTTAAGAACTTCTTGTGGCACACCCATTGAAAATCACTGTCTTAGTGTCATCTCAGACTTGGCAGATCCAGGACCAATTTTATCATCTCTAATTCTATCAGTCTTATTATATTAATGGAATTCTCATTATCTCAGTCACATAGGGTAGAAACTTTAATATTGCACTTGATACTTCTTAATCATCTCCCCTTTATTAGGCATGAATTCTTGTCAATTTTCCCTTCAAAACATCTCATATATGTCACGGTCATTGTATTCTTACTAGCCATTGCTAATGTAAACCCTGGATTGCTGGATTACTGTCTCCCCTCCCTCAGAAGGTGAAAGTCTGAAGAGGCTGCCAGATTAGTTTTTCCTAGAGAACCAAGTCATCATGTTACTTCCTTTTTAAACAGTGCTTTGCAACCTAGTGCTGCTCTCTTTATCCTGAATCTCCTGTTTATGTTTTTTGTCTCAGCTTGGGTCTTCTGTACCTGATTTTATGATTTCCCTATTATTTTATGCACATGGAGGAATCAGAAATTCCATGTTTATCATTGCCATCAAGTATTAATTAAGTGAACGTGTTGGTTGTGGAGGAAACTGTTAAATTAAGAATCTGTTAATATTTGGAAAATTCAGTTGATATATATTACAAAGGGATTATACACATGTAACTGAGCACACATTTATTAATATGAGAACTGACTCCCTCTTTCTGCATCCACCATGTTGATTAAATAACAACAAGGCAGAATGTTTTAGCTGTGTGTGTGTAGGGGGGTGTGTGTGATTATCTTCCACAATTTTATTTTTTCTACCCAATAGCCGTTTGGCTAACTTGAATGCTGTATTCAACTATGAAGAATATACATATAAATAAATTAAATGTATTCATTTAATATGTATTCATTGATCTATTATTATGTGAAGATCTTTTTTTAAGAGCCATGGGGAATAGAAGAACATAATGCTTTTCACCATAAAGGAACTTAGAGTCCACCAGTGTTCAAAATGAAGCTTATAAAAGCTCACCTGCAGATTTGCTCCTGAATGGTGGGAGAAGGTGTTGGAAGAGCCCAGGCACCTAGGCAGGTAGATGCTACTGATTAACTCAGTACTTCGGTTCAACACTTTGAAATGAAGTTTGAATTTCTTTCCCTTTAGCCCAAAGCTGCTCTCTGGTTCAGTGGTTAATCTTTATTTATGCCTCTTAGCATTAAGAAACAGCTAATATTTATCTGAAATTAAGGATTGAGAAATCAATATTTAAAAAGTGCATAGTGACCAATCTCTTAAGGTATTTATTCACTTTCAGCATCACTTCTATTTCAGTCAATACAAAAGCTGTAGAATTTATTATTCTTTCTCAACATCTATTTTCTTTTCCTGAACATAACATATTCTTGTGTCTGCATAATTAGCCTGGAACAATGCCCCACGGGTTCCAATAAGACAGTCTGGGGTGGCTTTTGCTATTCACAGTACCTTAGGATAGTCAGGGGACAGGAGAAGGGATCTTGGTTTTTCAAATCCTTTAGAACAAATTGGGGTGGCCATGTGCACCCCGGTTTTAGTTATCCTTTGAGGTCTTTCTATTAGTATAACTTGTATATATGCCTCTTGGTTTTTCTCATGTCTAAAATAGTAACTATTAGAACACATACAGACACACACACATGCACATCCTTCCCGAAGACCAACATCAGCTTTCATAGGCAATACATCTTAAACTAGTGGGTCTCAAATTCAAATGTCCTGAGGCCAGTCAGGAAAGTCAAGTGAATGTGGGGGCACAGTGTCATAGGGAGAGATAGGGATTGTGACAACCTTTACTCATCTCTGTCTTTTTGTTACTACATAGAAAGGAGTTTCTAGTGTTGCCATACAATTTAAATGATGCCAAGAGAAGCCAGAAACCATATTTTAGAAATAAAAACAAATAATGTGTACGTTTTGTGATGGTTAATTTTATGTGTAAACTTGACCGAATCACAGGGTGCCCAGACATTTGCTTAAACATTATCCTGGGTGTGTTTGTAAAGGTGTTTTTGAGTGAGACAAGCATTTAAATCAGTAGATTGAGTAAAGCAGATTGCCTTCCCCAATGTGGGTGGGCCCCACGGGCCCCACCCAGTCCAGTGAAGACCTGAATAGAGCAAAAGTACTAAGTAAGAGGAATTCTTCCTGCCTGACTGGTTGAGCTGGCACATAGACCTTTTCAAGCCTTTGGATTCAAACTGAAAAACTGGCTTTTCTTGACTCTCAAACCTGCAGCTTTGAGACTGGAACCTGCTCTATTTGGTATTTCAGGCCTTTCCACTTGGACTGGAACTGCAGCCTTAGTTCTCTGGGTCTCCAGCTTGTCTCCATTATTGTGTGAGCATCCAATTATCCGCTTCTGTTTTCCTCTCTCTTTCTCTCTCAGCGGGGTGGAGACAGAGAGAGGGAGAGAGAGAGAGAGATTGAGGTACTTCACAGCATACCTAAAGGCCAGTAAGGCCAGTGCCATCATTTCACACTTTATATTAAATTCATAAGAGAACAGATAAACATTTTCTCCTAGCTACTTCATACTTTTCAAAGTTCATTGTACTTCACAATAAAGAAATGATTTCAAATTAAAATGAAGAGCAGAGTCGGTGACTTTTCTTTTTTCTCCCTCTCCTTTAGTGATCACTCTACATTTTTCTAGGGCCTTCTGACAGTACGAACCACCCAGTACCAGGCCGCACTCCTGTCAGTGACCATCCCTTGGCATCATACAAACCATGCCAAGGCTTATTGGGCTGCTACACTTTTAGACCAGAGATCTCCTCCTCAGTCCCCTTTATGAATGGCATTAGGGAAGTTGGGGTGGTAGTCTATTATTGCAGTTAAGTAATAAAAATATTTTTAAACAAACCAAGCAATATACATTAAAAGGGTTATTGATCTTTAAGCTAGACTCTTTAAAAAGCTATGCTTAGTTTAATAAAAATATTGCCACTACTCAAATAACACTTTTATTCCTCTTTTAGAATTGCCTTTTAAGACAATTTCACAAGAAATTTTTTTACAATGTAGATTACTCTTTTTTTGACTAAAAGCGTGATTAGCCTAATTAAACACCTACATTTTCAAATAACTCCAGGTTAAAAGTTAAATTTAAATATACCATTCAAGAAAAAAATGATTTGCTATGATGAAAGTTAAACAGAAAAATAGATAGGTTGCTAAAATATTTTAGGCAATGGCCATATCATTAGAATAAATGCATTTTATGAAAAGATGGCCGCTCTAAAGGGTCACGTGCAGTGGTTTTGGTGTGTTTATTCAGAAATCAGTTTTGTCACTTCAAAGGAGGGTCACAAATTTATTGAGTGACACAGGTTGGGAGAAAGACAACAGGAAGTGTGGTGAGAGCAAGAACGATTTCTGTCCAGAGCAGGCATCTGCTACTCAGCAACAGCAAGATGTTAGGGAAGCTTCTGAGCCCCGTGTTGAGAAATTGCTGATAATTCAACGTCTGTGGAGAATGCACAGGAGTCTGGTGACTTGGGGGTAACTGGTACCATTGGTGGTCATTTTTCAGTCATGTGGTGGCTAGAAACCCTGAGGCGTGTAAATTGTGTATTTGTGAAGTTTACCTGTGAAAGGAAGAACATAAATTAGGGTGTTAGCAAGGTCCAGGGGATTTTCTTTACGATGGATATAAGAGGGAGGAAAAAGTTGTGAGGTTAGGCTGTGAGTAACATCAGTGCAGAGGGAACAGAGAAGATATACAGAGAGAGCGGGACTGACTGAGTCATGTGGAACCAGGGAGCTGGAAGGAATAAAACTCAGGGTCCAAGAAGAAGGGAAAGTTGCAGGAATGTGGAAGGAAAGCTCATCCTTTGGGAAAGAGATTTATTGTGGCAGAGTGAGATAATCAATTCTTTGAATAAAAATAGAAAACTCACTTATAAAGTTTGTCCATGCTTCCAATCTGGGAGGAGTAGCTAATATGATTGATAATAGAATTAAAATTCAACAAGTCACATTGGAATGTGGGGATGATGAATTGAAACAAACAGAATGAAGTTTCATGGTGATAAATGCCAAATTTATCCTTTATAGTAAAATAAATCATTCCAAGTACAGATGGAGGAAAAATGATTTAAAACCATTTCATGTGGAAAAGATGATCATCTCTTACTTGATAAAAAAACTTATGTATTAATGATACCAGAAAGGTATGTACAATATCTAAAATTGGGGTGGAGTGAACAGTCCATAGTTAGAACACTAATCAAACAATGATACATTCTCATAATGGAATACTCTGTGTACTAACTGGGAAAGATTTTCAGGCCATATTGTTAAGCAGCAAAAATGAAAGCACACAATAGTATATGTAGCATGCTACCTTTTATCTATGAAATGAAGGAAATAAAGAAGTAATGAATGTATAATCATATTTATTTTTATTTGTATAACCAAATTCCAAACTAATAAAAAGGAATGAAAAAATGTGGCTGCCTATAGCAGGCAGGGTGGAAATGGAATAGACAGAGACAGGGTAGGAGTGAAGTTTCTTAGTGTACCCTTTTACGTTTAGTTTCATTTGACCACGTGAATGTATAACCAAATTAAAAAATATACATTTTAAAATGAGACTGGTAAGGTGGGTGATTAAAATTTACAACAGAGAAGATTCAGAGACACTATAATAAATATATTTTTTCCTAATGATAGGGTTTGTGCTGCATTTATGTGTTCTTTCCATAATATCTGCAATAACTGTCATGTAGAATAGTAGCAATTAAATATTTGCTGATCAAGTGAATATATGAATGAATACATGAATGAATACATGAATGTACGACAGGAACTGGTATCTCTCCTCCAATGTATCAATTACTCATGTCAAAAAGGAATTAGCCCTGTTTGAGGTGTATGTGATCAAAGTAGAATAAATGAATGAATGACAGATACGGGAGAAGAAAAAATGCTTGTTCTTTCAACAAGCATCTTCAAAAGACTCTTTTGTATCAGGTAGTGGGATTATCAAGTGAAATTAGACATGATTTAAGCTTTCAAGAGGTTACCAGTTCTGAATCAGAGTGTCAGGCACAGAGATAATCACAATGTAACAAAATGGGCCCAATGCTAGAGACAGACATAGGGAGTTTGGAGGGTGCTCAACAAACCTGGGGGAAGGGGTATTTGTGGATTTGCGAGGTCACAGTTAGCTTCCTGGACGATAACATACCTAAGCTCAATTTTAAGGTAAAGAAGGAAAGGGAAGGGGAGAAAGGAGGACTAATTCAGAGGGAGGGAGGGCATGCGGAGAGATCAGGTGAGAGAAGAGCAGACTGCGTTGTGAGGCACGATCAAGCAGATGGTCTTGGTGGAGCATGGAGTCAGAGCGAGGCTGGTCGGGCATGTGCAGGAAATGTACACCAGCTCTGAGCTCAGGATAAGAAAGATGTTTCTAGCAGGCTGACTGATAATCTAAAGAGGGAATGAAGCTTCGTGGAAGCTTTCACATTTAAGCCCAGGCAGGCTGCATGACTACTTCACAGTGCTGTGGAGAATGAAAAGGAATGCATATTTAGGATGCGTATGTATAAGGAAGAAAACATTTAATTTAAAATATCATAGTCCCCCCTTATTCGCAGTTTCACTTTCTATGGTTTCAGTGACCCACGATCAACAAAAGAATACACATATTAAATGGAAAATTCCAGAAATAAACAAATCATAAGTTTTCAGTTGTGCGCGCTCTGAGTGGCGTGATGAAATCTCGAGGTCTCCGGGTTTCGCCGGCCCAGCCCAGGACAGGCTCGTCCCTTCCTCCGTGGGGCGGCGCTGGGAGAGCCCCCCTCCGGCAGTCAGTTCGCAGCCGCCTTGATGCTCAGAGCGACTGAACGGTCGTGGTCTCTCCGTGATTGTGTTCAAGCCACACTATTTTTTTTATTTGATAATGACCCCAAAGAGCAAGAGTACTGATGCTGGCAGGTTAGATATGCCACAGAGAAGGCATGAAGCGCTTTTTGCACGCCGTGATGCTCATAGTAGCCTGGTGGTTCGCCGCCAGGAGGCCCGTCGCTCACCTCGCTTCACCTCTTCACGCAGGTGTTTCCTCTCGCAGCATCGCAAGAAGAAGGGTGAGTATATACCATATTTCGCATAACTTTTATTGCAGTATATTGCTATATTTATTGTTATTGTCGTTAACCTCTTACTGTGCCTAATTTATAAATTAAACTTTATCATAGGTATGCGTGGTACAGGAACAAGCATAGTATGTAAAGGGTTTGTTACTATCTGAGGTTTCAGGCAGGGGGTCTTGGAACATGTGCCCTGTGGATACGGGGCACTACTGTAGAAATTCAGCTTTTTTTTTTTTAAGATTTTATTTTTTTAAATTTATTTTTAGAGAGAGAGGAAGGGAGAGAGACAGAGAGGGAGAGAAACAGCAATGTATGGTTGCCTCTCACATGGCCCTCACGGGGACCTGGCCTGCAACCCAGGCATGTGCCCCGACTGGGAATCGAACCGGGACCCTGTGGTTCCCAGCCCGCGCTCAATCCACTGAGCTACACCAGCCAGGGCGAAATTCAGCTTTTAAAAGAACTGCATTGCAGGGAAAACGGAGGGCGGAGATCATTAAACTCGAGTTCCCTGGCGCATGGAAACTACAGGTTTTCTTTCATCCAAGTGCTACTGAAGATCGCCTCCCCCACTGCCTGCTGGTTAGCAGTGCAGGAGAGGTGCCCTAACACTTGGGGAACGGAGAGAACTCAGGATGCTAAGCAGTAGTGAAGGTGAATTTTTTTTTTTAAGATTTTATTTATTTTTAGACAGAAAGGAATGAAGGGAGAAAGAGATGGGGAGAAACATCAGTGTGTGGTTGCCTCTCACATGGCCCATCTGGGGGCCTGGCCTGAAAACCAGGCATGAAGGTGAATCTTGAAGTGAGTGAACTTGAAAAGGCTATTTGCAAAAGTTGCTGATCACATACACTTTAAAAGGGCTTTGTAATCAGTAAGCAACTATCATTTTGTTGAAGCTTAAATTTTCTCTAAGGACAGTTATATACAGCTGTCTTATCAGGGGAAGGACTTCTATTTTCTGCAGTAAGAACAGTAAAGAGAAGGAATCTAAGAATAGAAGGGGTTAAACTCATGGTTACTTGAGATACTTTACAACCCTGAGTTCGGTAATGTGAAGGATTGTTGTTAAAACCTGTGTTAGGGTTTTTCTAGTCTCATGTTATACCTAAAGAAAGAATCCCTGAGGAAGGAAGGTTTTTTTTGTTGTTGTTGATGTCATACAGGCGCTTTTACCTAGTAGGGATATTTTCTTTTTGTGAACAAACGAGGTTGAGGATTAGTAACAGTCTTTTATCTTTATAATAATAAACGATAGTTTTAACTGGTATGTAGCTTCTATGAATCTTCTACTAAACGCCCCCACACACACCTTTTACAGAGGCAAAAACCGAGGAGCAGCAAGATGAGGTAAATAACTTGCCTGAGAACACATACAGAGCTAGTTAATAACGGGACACACAAACCTTTTTAACTCCCAGACTCATCATCATGGACTACTGTGCTGAGAGACTTATTTGGCTTGTTCTATTATTCATTTTATGTATGTATTTTAGATTTTAAATTATTTTCAAAAGCCACATAGAGGAAACAAGGTGGGATTTTTTCCCCTTTAAATGAAGCCAGAAGGTCATTGTGCTTGTTAAGAAGGATTCTCAGGGCAGCAGCCTGCACTTCCCACGGGAAGCCCCTATCTGCTTTAGAGATTTGTCCTATGATTTGGAGAACTGGTTGAGGCTGACAGTGTAGTGAAAAGGGGGAGGTGCAATCTGCTTCCTGCTGTGGAAAGACTGTGAAGAGGTCAACTCCCTGGAGCCCCTGGGCGCCGCCTGGGGGACAGAGCTAACAACTTCCAGAGGGAGCTGGGGCCAGCCTTTCCTCTCCAGATGGCTCATTGCAGGGTGGAGGGCCCGACCGGTGGGGAACTGTGGAGGCGGCTGTCCTGGAGGCAGGAACAAACATAACAATGAGCATCCCTTCAAATACCAACTGGGGCAGCTATCCCTGAAAAAGAAGGATCCAAACTACTGTCACCTCCCAGTGGGGTGCTGTCTCTCACACTGCTCAGTTGTACTCATCCAAGCCCTCCCTGTGATGTAAATAAGTATAAATACACTAAATACAATCTTGCATATGTTTCCTTCTTTGGCAAAAGTGGTTACACTAATTACTAGCATCCTG
>PVJI01009058.1:0-67488 GCA_004026765.1 Micronycteris hirsuta
GTATGTATGGCCCTAGGTATGCTCCACTGAAACCCTCCACCAACCTACTTGTTATGAAAATCGTAGATCTCCTGGATGTTGCCAAAGATGATATGTTCTTTGTTAAGGATCCCAGGGGGGATCTCCTCCACACCGCTGGTCATTTCCCACAGGTAGGTCTGTAAGACAGCAACAGTTTCATCAGTGGCAAGAACTGCCACGTGAAATGCAGATGACATGAACAGGCCTCTACCCGTGTGGTATAAGACTTGGACTAGCGATGCAAGCAGAGTGTAAAAAGTGAGATGGTAAACAAGCAGACAGAAATAAAGAAGATCCGAGTTCCATTATCTTGAACTGTTGCTAGGGAAACATATCCTGACCTTTGGTCAGAGCACAAAATCCACACTGTTCTTATTTATTAAATGTGTGCATGTTCAAGTGTGTGTCAAGTGGAGGATGTAGGCTTTCAGACTCAAGTTCATGGACTGTGTCATGGTTTTTATTTTGAACTCAAGGGTCTTATACACTTTTTTGCTGGGTCTAGCTTGAGTCTGAGAAAAGTTTCTTTTCAAAAGCACCTTAACCTCCCATGCAATTACTATTGCTCTGACAGTTGTCAAGCTCTGGGAGATGACAAAGAGCACCGAGCTCCTCTCAAGAACCTGACGCTGTCAAGGATGTCATCCTTCTAACACAGCTGTTAACTGGTCACTGCAAGGCTTACCTCCAAGCACTCATGCAAGTCCCTCACATAAGCCTTCTCTGTCTGCAGCAGCTCAGCCATAATGAATCTGGAAGGAAACACACTGGAGTTTAGGTGGTTAGAGATATAATACCTCCCCTCCTTCACACTTCACTTCCCCGCCCGGCATGTATGACATTATTGAATGTCCTATTTTTCTACTTTACCAAAATATGTCCCTTCCTTTCTTTAAAACTCCTTGCCTCTGAGTATTAGGTCTGACTGAGTCCCTCTCACTTTGATCATTTGCTCTGTCCCCCTTTGGCATGTCCGTGCTCAGCTGGTTCCCCATCCTCTCTCTCTTTGCCCTCCCAGTTCCTCCACGTTGTGATTCTGTGCAGACATGTATGTGTTCTCAACTGCATGTGTGTTTGCATGTGTGCACAAGCATGCAGCACCATTTGCATTCATTCTTACCAACTACATAGCTTCGGTCACAGCTTCCTACATTTCTCTTACAGCTCAGAGTGATGGTTTCTGTTTAGTAGAGTTGTTGACTTATACCAAAACGATTCACAGTACCTTAAATTAAACCAGGTTTAAGAGCTAAAAATTACAAATGCTAAGATACTACCACTGAGACTGGGGGGTTAGCAACTTTTATCTGTAAAGAGCCATTCAGTCTCTGTTATAACCACGCAGCTCTGCTGCTGCAGTGCGAAAGGGGCCATAGACAATATGTAAAAAATCAATAAATAAGTGTGGCTGTGTCCCAATAAAACTTTATGGACACAAAAGAATTTCATTTAATTTTCACATCACTACTATTCTTCTTTTCATATTTTCCAATCATTTAAAAATATAAAAGAGAATCATTAGCTTACAGACAATGTAAAACAGGTGGTTATTAACCAATGTCATCCCAATAAGTTTAATTAAAAAAAAGAAACAGACAGTGGGACAAACTTGGCCTGTGGGCTATAGTTCGCTGACCTTTGCCCTGTGCACTTCAACAGTATTTGTAATGGGGCTCATTTATATCATGGACTGAAGTGCATGAACCTGAGTGTGTGATGACAAGCCCAGCACAAGTGGACAAGTTAAGTGACTGCTCTCCAGTCTCCCATAAATAGAAGCTTGTGCAGCACATCTGCAAGGGGGAGGTTCCCTAATAACACAGTGTGCTTGGGCAGCTAGTGAGCTTGTGATGGGTGCGTGGCTTCACTGCAGTGTACCAACTTAAGTTTCTCCTTTTGCAACTTCTTATTAGAAATGGCCCTGGCTGGTAGGGCTCAGTGGATGGAGTTTGGTCTGTGAACCAAAGGGTCACCGGTTTGATTCCCTGTCAGGGCACATGCCTGGGTTGCGGACCAGGTCCCCAGTTGGGGGCCCATGAGAGGCAACCACACATTGATGTTTCTCTCCCTCTCTTTTTCCCTCCCTTCCCCTCTCTCTAAAAATGAATAAATAAATAAAATATCTAAAAAAAAAAATGATGCTTCCCAGCGGTCAAGTGATACATAATAATATGAAATTTAGCACCAAGTACATGTGTAGTGTCAGTGGAGACAGTCTGGCTTCCTCACCCAGGCGTCTGGGCAACTAAGGGAAGCAGTGTTCCCATAGCCTTGAATGGGCCAGACAAGTAGCGTTCTCATAGCCTTGAGACTGGGTCGGGAAAACGGTTCCCATAGCCTTGAGTGGGCTCGCATGTGCAGTGCGAAGCTCTGTTGCATAAGATCTGCTGGCACCTTTCTGGCTTTGTCTGTGTTTTCGTACTTAAGCAGGTAGGGACTCCCTGCTGAGCGCCACGACATGTGCCATGCAAGGGGACAGGTGCCATGCAGTGTGCCGCACGGAGACATGCAGGGGGTGCGCAGCGTGCGGCGTGCGTGGCTCGCCCACCCGTGAGTAAAGGCGTGCCAAGCATCCCCACGGCTCCACACATTTTCTCCCGTCTGTCCGAATCTAGAGTGGACCTGCCAGGCCCTGACAGGCTGCACCATAATGTATTTACATTTATTTAAAATTTTCCATGTTAGTTTTTCACAGTAGTATTTCCAGGGATTCTATCACCTGAAAATTGTGAGAAATATTGCCCCTAATGTGTGACCTGTTGGAAATTACAGGAAACAGTAAAACAAGCAGCATATTTGCCTGGGCTTTTATCATGGTGGTATTTTGCTTAAAGCAATACACTGTACTAGCAGTGGCCTTCCTATTAAAATTAAAGCATTGATTTAAAAAATTCCCTTTTGTAGGAGTTAGTCAGCCACTCTGTCACTATTCTTACTCTATCGGTAAAATGGAAAGTGCATGAGCTTTGAAGTCAGACAAACAGGAACGGAATTATGACTGTTATTTACGAGAGGGAGCGCTCGCTTCCCCAGCCTCAGGCTCCTTGCTTAAAAACAGCTGATCGCACAGGACTGCTGCAAGTATTAATTAAACAGGGTTATGTAAGCGAAGGCTCTAGCACTTTGTAGGTGCTTAGTAAACAAGGGGGGAAAGAAGGTCGGAAGGAGGGAAGGAGGGAAGGTCAGGAGGAGGGAAACTAGAATCTGACATGTTTGGGAAAGTTGTCTTTGATTTTACTGGCATTCTTCTACCTTCTTCCTCCTTTTTCTCCATCTGCTTCCTGAAGTTTTGTGTCTTTCTTCATAATTTAGCTCCACTACCTTTACCGTCCTCTGGCTCTTTGCTGCCCCAGAGAGAGCCCGGCAGCAAGATTTGGCCAAGTGTGGTCTATCCTCCTCCCTTGTATGGGTTGAGTTGTATCCCCTCCCCCAAATTTCATATGTTGGAGTCCCAACTCTCAGTGCCTCAGAGTGTGATCTTATTTAGAAATAGTCACTGCAGATGTAATTAGTTAAGATGAGGTTATATTGTAATAGGGTGGGCTCCTATTCCAAAATGACTAGAGTCCTTAAAAAAGGGGAAATCTGGATAAATGCATATATTCAGGAAGGACGCCATATGAACACGAAGACAGCCGTTGCTAAGGCAAGGAGAGGTGCCTGGAACAGATTCTTCCCTCTTAGGCCTTAGAAGCAGCCAACCCTGTCAGCACCTTGGTTTCAGACTTTTAGCTTCCAGAATGGTGAGACCATGCATTTATGTTGTTTAAATCACCCAGTCTGTCATACTTCCTTACAACAGCCCAGACAAACTAATATACTCCCAGGTGAAACAAAAACTCGGACTTAGCAGGCCAGCTTCAAGGGACCTGTGTCCTACTTCGTTTTGATAAAATCAGCTCCCTAGGGATTCTTAATCTTACGAAACACTGTTTTTCCCTAGCATAACCCAAAAGGAGTCTGTCAAAATAGTTTTACAAGTCCCTTTGAAGATCTTTAGATACACATGTAACTATGCAATAAAACTAACATAAAGAAAGCAGAGTAATCAGGCAATGCTTTGTGAGGGGGACATAACTCACTGTCTCCACCGCCCAGTGACCTATCATTCTTGGCTAGTGTGAAACGTGGTGGAAGCAACACCTATGTCCATTCTAACCTCTGTAGGCAGTCATGAGCACACATCAAGCTGTAAAGGGACAGGTAACAAAGAACACCAAGCGTAGTCATGAGGAGGCTGTGCAGTTGGGTGGAAGCCCCCCCACCAAAACGTACTCCTTCTTCCGGGCAGACTTCCGCTTCTCTTCATTGACTTCGTGGTTGGCGTCCCGCAGCTTGACCTCACGATCCGAAAGGCTTGCTGGGATGATGTCCAGCTCCAGGTCCTTGTTATCCTACACACGGAGAGATCACAGAGGTCACCTCGGAGATGCTCTGGGAAAACTACTAAGCAGAGTAGGGGAGAGCGGCAGAGGCAAACGTGGGGAAAGATGTCACGGAGAAGGATGAGAAGACGGGGAACCCACAGTGGCCGCCCACAAGCGCTCTTCTTCGTGCGGTGACTTCTTTGCAAATAAGAAAGATATGAAGCGTTCAGGCCAAATGTTAGGGCGAACGTCCACTGCAAGGAAACCATGACTATACTTGATAATTAGTGTCATGTTTCCTCAAGGACTTTGTCCGATTAAATCTAAACATGTCCAACGTTAGTCCAAGATCGATGATGCCCGTTCAATTGTAGGTGCAACAGACACATGTGAAGACATAAGAATTAACTTTCACTTGTCAAGGGAAAATAATAAAAGCAAATATTTAAACAAGCAAGTTCTTTGGAAATAGAAAATAATTACTGAATTTTCTAATTGCCCATCCCTGCTTATTTCAACTGTTTGGTATTTATGTAGGATGGAAACCTCTAGGGAAAAAATCTCACAGGTTAAAGCCTAATTTCAGTGGCTTGACCACTCTACTCCTCCCTAGTCTGCAGTACTTTAGAGCATGAGCCTATTTAAAGATTTAAGAATTAGAAATCCTAGGGCTGAATTGCCAGCCCATGTTTAGCTCTTAATTCATAGGTCCCTGATCCCTATTATAAAGAAGAGATTAAAAGTCAGTCTTCCCCAGCTTCATGGCAAAAAAATAGCACCTCTCTTCAGTTGAAATGTCAAATAATCTTTGTACAAATTGCATCCTTTATTCTTGAGAGAGCACTGTTATACATACTGACGACTCTAATCATTTGCTGATTAACATAATTGGGTAGAAGATGGTACTAATGAAGCCAAGATAAAGGGTTTAGTCCTCAAAGTCAACAGTTAACTTCACACAGCAAAACTCTGTTCTGCAGACACAGGCCCCAACTGCAGCCAGCCGGTTTTGCTATATATACTAAATATATGTCACTAATCATGCAAGGCTAGAGGTCAATGGCTAGATGGCTCAGGAAGACCCACCCTCCACTTGAAAACCACACAAGGCAAGTGCGGTGGCAGCTCAGAGAGACCGCCCTGGGAACCACGCTTCCCTCCACGGCAGTGCCAGCAGGAGCCCCGAGGGCGACAAGCAAGGAGGACGTCCCCGCTTGGCAGCCCCCATACCCACCTCTGCGTTGACTCCTAGGGCTTTCTCCAGGGAGTACTGGTACTTCCCCATCCTCAAGGAGAAGTCTCTGTAGTGCTTGTCCACTGTGGTCACCCATTTCCTGATCTCTGTGGCATGAATGTGGCCCTTTTCCACAAAGCTATCGGCCAGCTGAATCAGAAGCTTCACCTTCTCCTTCGTTTGCTGCCCCAAAAGATGGTTTTAAGTTATAAGATTACATTGACACTCAAGGCCCTCACCCCATCTCCTTTTTCCTTCCTCACAGCAGCAAGGAGAGCTCACAGACAGACAGACAGACAGACTGTCCGGGTTTATATCCCAGCTCTGTCACTTATTAGCTGGGGGGTCCTGAGCAAGTTACTTAAACCCTCTGTGCCCCAGTTCCTTCATCTGCAAAACAGGGATCATGGTAGCATCTAAGTTGTGAGGTTGTTGTGAGAATTACGTGAGGTGCAATTACAGCACTTAGAACGGTGCCTGAAACACCGTTCACAGTAAGAACTCAGTAAGCAATATATGTCAGTCATTATGATTGTTAATATGAGAACCTCTTACATTGTAGGACTTTACCAGCTACAGAGTATGTTAATGCCACATCTAAGACTCATCTGAGTCTTAAAGCATCCCTAAGAGGTAGGTGGGGGAAGGGGGCATGGGTCTCTTTAAAACCGCAGATGAAAAGAACACCAGCGCAGGCTGAAAGACTTCGGTCCTGCCCAGGTTCACACCGCCTGCGAGTAGCGGCCCGTCTGCCGCTGTTCCACAGCTGCGCGTTCTCTCCCTTCACTGTGCTGGCCTGAAGTGGGCTTTCTGAGCATCGGGCAAGGTGGCACACGCCAGGACAGGAAGAAATCCAGTCAGCAGATTCAAGAGCGAACCATGTCCCTTTCACCCCCAGGACCTGTCTTCAGCTTCCACAGAGAGAGAGGAAGGAGGTAATGAAGCTGGTATCCATTACAGGGCTATGTCAGGCGGGGCTCTGATGTGCTGGGTTAACTGCATTTCGAGCAAGAGTTTGCACAACACCTGCTCTGAGCGTAGAGGGCTGTGGGGAGAAGCCCGGGGGAGAAACAAAAGAAGGAAAAAGATACTCATTTTCCTCTTTCTGTCTCTGGAGGGGACGAGATTTTCACAGAGGGCAGTTAAGCAACGGAGGGCACGATGTCACGAAGGCCAACATGAGAAGTATGTGTAGTTAACACTGCAGAAACTTTAGAACAGGAAAAGAATGGAGGTGGGCCGGCATGGGCAGGAAGGGTCTCATAGGTGGGACTTAAGATACGGAGATGGAAGGGATGTTCGAACAAGTGACACTTGCTCATCCTTTACCTTAAATTTGGATTTTGAAACTCTAAAATCAATCAGGAAAGCCTAATAGCTTTAAGAAAGAATACTGAAATAATACTCTGAGAGTCAAAACTATCTTTTGGACTGGAAGAAAGTAAGTCCAAGGTTTGGATCATGCTACAGTCTAGAAAACTGAGGGAAGTAGTCAGAAAATCACTGGAGGAAGAGTAGAAGACAGAAGAGCCTTCCACACCCTCCCTCTCCTTTCCAGGCTCATTATAACCCTTCCCACGTCACGGACCCTCCCAAGAAACGCCAGTGACGGGAGCAGAGAGGACTTGGCTGGCCGCACGGCTGAGGAGAGGCAGGTTTTAGCTCTGCAGCAACTCACGCATCACATCTGAGCCTCTCCTGTCTCGGGGCGGTGGGCCGGCACCCAGGGCTGGGACACAAGGAGCCAGAGAGCTTTGGTGTGAAGAAAAGATAATGGCTACGAGGACAGGAGAGCCATCTCCTTAGCCGTGAAAAGACTAAGAACAGTGGTATTCAGAATTAATTAAGAAAAGATCCCTGGCATCCTAAGGACTTTGATCTTACTGCATTTAGGTTATTTTTCCTCCCTAAAAACAATTTTTTTAAGGCTTGCTATTTACTTAAAACAAAGTTTAATTTTTGCCGCTATAAACAAGAAATCTGTCTTTGTGTAAATTCTTGGAAATACATGTTTATTCTCTTCTCTTGGTAAGGAGACTTCAGCATGAGATGGGGTTTTATGGAAAGCTGGTGGCAGCAGCCCCACCAGAGGGAATTTTATCCTGAAACATCAAAACTGTGCTTCAGAGTCAACAAAAGGAATGGCTTGTGACCAAGGGTATTCCAAGTAAGGGTGGAACCTGGGAGAGCAAACAGACAGTGGAAAGTGCAGTATAGACAGGCCCTTCCCCAGGAGAAATCACCTACACCTGCGGCCAGCTGCACCGCCCTGCGGGACCCCAACCTGCAGCCGGGCTGAACCTCACGTGCCCTGCTGCTGTGAGAGTGGCTCCTGCGTCTCCCTGCCTTTAATCCGAGGGCCCTTTTCATCCCTTCTCCCCACAACGTGAGTGGTGATGCCCTTCCCAGTGTTTCCCCAGCATCACCTACATGCCTCTACTTCAGCGTGTATCACACTGAACCACATATATGGCTCTACGTTAGCATGTATCACATTGAATCACGTATGTGCCTCCTTCATTAGACCATGAACTCCTAACAGATGTGGTCTATCTTATTTCTTTATCTGCAATGTCTAGAAAACGGTAGGCATACCATAAATGTTGAGTAAATGAATGAGCAAATGACTGAGTAACTTGTGTTTAGAGGTTTGTAAAGCCAGACCAGTAAGAGCGGAGGGTTTGTACTTGGAAGAATCAGATGATAAATTTGGCCCATGATTGGGACACCAACCACGCCCACAGCCCCTGCTGAGAGCGGTCTGAAGTGACCTCTCAGTCATGAGGGACTCTGGTGGTACCATGCGACCTGCCATGCGCCTGCTCACATGAGGTCAGAGGTAAACACTTGTCCCACAAGGGCAGCCCATCATCATGCAGCCAGTCACTTCTGAGTTGTCCTGTCCTAAAAGCTGTCTAAACAGGGATGGTGGCAATATACTGGGTCAGGTTGAGGTGGCTTCTCTGGGAACACGAAGCGCAAAGACAGGACACTGGGTAGTCGGTGGCAGAGCAGAAGTGAAAACAGAGAGAGCAGAGAGAAGTGAAAGGAAGCTGAATGGTGGTAACACATCCCTGGTGCCCTGAGATGAGATGACCAGATAACGCGGCTGCAGGAACTGCCCTCAGTCTTCGGTCCACCTGCAGAGGTGAGACTCGGCCCCATTTCCTGAGCCGTTCACCGTTTCCTGGGCTCCTGGAGGTCCAGCAACATAGTTTCTATATTCGTTACTTCCACAGGTAGCCATACAATATCTTTTCCCTTCGTGACCTGAGCCAGTTTGAAACGCAGGTTGTAGAGGTCCTTGAATGTTAGTTTCAGAAGTACGTACATGATCATGTGGACAAAAGGGGAACTTTGGGGGAAAGACTTCATCTGGGCCCAGAAATTTGGAACCGATATCTCACTTATCTTGGCTTCACGTGCCCTCTAATATATGTTCCGCCACTTCCACTGAGTTTATGTTATCTGCTGGAAAAAATAGGTAAAAAAAGAAGGGTCCAGTAGTTCTTTTTCTGTCTTTCTTTTTCTTCCTTCCTTTGACTAGTTAATATTATACTGTCTTCCCTAATCAGTGAACTTTACACTGAATATAGTTTTTCAAAAGCCCTTTTGGTATCTTCAGCACATATGATAAGTCTTTAAGATTTAGCTTCTTGGTATTATTCTTACAATTTCAGTATAAACTTCTAATTTGCCTTTCATTACTGATATTCTTATTTATTTATTTATCGATACATTCTTCGTAGATATGAACCTACTGAGCTCCCTGTGTGGGTAAACAGGTCTGTTGAGATATATCTCCACATTCATTCCATGGGAGAGTTTGTCATTATATATAAACAAGCAAACCTTTCAATAATATACATCAGGCGTGAGCTATATTTCTCTTAAGAGTCTCAAAAACAGATTATGCCCACTTTTTATCTGAACGGTTTAGAGCCCACTTTTCTCATTCTAAAGCGCCTGACACGCCCACAGCTCCCTCGCCTCAGGATCCGGATTCCGAGGCGTAATTCAGTTCAGCTAAGACTCCAGTGACTTTCATTATCCCTTAATTCTCCTCTGTTAATAAGAATTAAGTCCGGTTTATGTCATAGCTTCTCTCAGAGATAAAATTACCAGTTTTAAAAAAGCATCTTCTCACCATCATTACTCACTGGGAAATGCAAGTCAAAACCACAGTGAGAGAACACTTCACACTTTCTATAGGATGAGTATACAGAAAAGATGGACAGCGACAAGTCTTACAGAGCATGTAGAGAAGTCTGAACTCTTACACTTTGCTGGTGGGGGTGGAAAATCATGTAGCCACTTTGGAAAACAGTTTGGCAGTTTTTCAAAAAGCTCAACATGTGACCCTGTCATTCCATTCCACTCCCAGGTCCACACCTGAGAGAACGGAAAACTTGTTCACATCCAAACTTGTACACGGGGGTTCCCAACAACATTGTTCATAGTAGCCGAACAGTGGGAACAACCCAAATGTCCACCAACCAACGAACGGACAAACGAAATGTGGTATTTCCACATAGGGGAATATTATTGAGTCATGAAAAGGAATGCAATACTGATACATGCCACAACATGGATGAATCTTGAAAACATTATACTACACGAAAGAAGCCAAACACAAAAGACTGTATGATTCCATTATTTTATTTCTATGACGTGTCCGAAGCAGGCATATCCACAGAGAGAGATTAGTGGTTGCCGGGCCTGAAGGGAGGGCAACGGGGAGGGACCGTTCATGGGTGGGGGTTGGTTTGGGGACGATAAGCATGCTGCAGTGAGACGGTAGCAATGAGTGCACACCTTGTGACTATGCTCAGAAGCAATAAATTGTAAGAAGTTAAAAACAAAAGACTTTATTCTGCAAAGTTTTGCTTTTAGAAGAAAGGAGTTTTTCCAGATGTCAATTAAGCTTTCTTATCACTGTGTGCCTTGACCCCTTATAAATTTAAAACCTACCATAGGAAAATATCATATTCTTCTGACTGACTGCCTGTGGCATATATTTGTGGATTGCTATTAGAAAGTACAGTTTTATTTTTATAAAGACTTTATTTATTTATAGAGAGAGGGGAAGGGAGGGAGAAAGAGAGGGAGAGAAACAGCAATGTATGGTTGCCTCTCACTTGGCCCTCACTGGGGACCTGGCCTGCAACCCAGGCATGTGCCCTGACTGGGAATTGAACTGGGACCCTTTGGTTCCTAGCCCGCGCTCAATCCACTGAGCTACACCAGCCAGGGCAGAAAGTACATTTTTATATTCAGTGTTTCTTTTACTGAATCTGTTTCTCTAGAGCAGAGTACAATAATTCAATATGCTCCATGCCCTGTTCAGTCGAGAGGTTCTCCGTATTTACTCTCTTATTGTTTAACATCAGTTTGGTTTTTATTTCAAATGTATTTTTATTGGTTATAAAGGTTAAAACCAAAGCTGTCTGATTAAAAGAGGTTTTCCTCGGGGAAGTGGGGCTGGGGAGAGCAAGAGGCTGTCGCCGTTCATCAGAAGTTCCTCCACTGGATTTGTTGTTCTGCAGTTATTCTAATACCAAGTAGCCCTGAGGCTTGGATCCTGATAGAGGACCCATTAACAGAAATAGCCAAGTTAAGGAGGAGAAGCAACCGAGAGAGTCAAAGTAAAGGAATCATATTAAATGTCGATATTGATATATTTAATGATTCCTTTTTTCAAAATTTCTTTTTTCCCTTACGTTCACAAATGTTTGTGGCCTCTCTCAACACAAAAGATAAGTCAGGTAAGTGAATAAAGAGTAGTTCTTGTCTTTCAGGATCCTGGCGGCTCATACGGGGGTAACATTGCACACAGGTCACTGGAGAACAGGACAGTCCATACCAGGGGCCTCAAGGTTACATAGATGAGGGCTGGGCCAGACCATATCCTGGCATGGAAGCAGGGTCACAGAGGCGGCACTGAAGTAGGAGGGTGGGCTCTTTTAAAAAGTACAAACTAGAGGGAAGGAAGGACATTCTAGGCAGAGAAGTAGAATAGAAACAGTACAGAGGCAAGAAAGTATATCGGGTATCTCTCCGAGGGCAAGAAAGTACATCTATTTGGCTGGAATTTGCATAAAAGAATAATTGGAGATAAAGCAGGGGTGGCAAGGTACCGGCTGTAGAAGTTGTTGCATGTTAGTTAGCCCAAGGCACTGGCGAACCCCTCATGTCCTTGAGCGGGGTCGTGATGCGACCACACAGTGCTTTAAAGATGAACGACAGCGAAGCGCAGGGTCCACTGAAAGGAAGGGAAGCCAAAAGCACGAAACCCGATTGGGCTGGTAGCAACGTGAGTAGAAAAAGAGGAAAGACAGGAAGATGACGGTAAAGGAAGAACGGATTAAATTGACTACATGATTCTCGGACAGAGTCTGACCCCAGGAACTTCTGGGTGTCGTTGGGGCCCACCCCATGAGACTAGGAACGCTGGGGGAGCTGATACTATTTGGCGTGTTAGCAGTTCATTATTGACACTATTTAGAGAGTGGCAGATAGATGCAAAGTGGCTAATTTAAAAACCATTTTCATTTGGATTTGAAAAGGGTTCTGTGCACCTGCCACCTTCCCAGTGCTGTTTGTTCTGGCTGGTATGGAAATGAGCCTCTTATCTGAACTGACAGCTTGTCACGTTGGGTGAAAGGGCCCCAAGGCTCACGAGAACGCAGGGGAAGGCCTCCCACCATCAAGAGTTCGTAGCGGAGGGTTCATAAAGGGGGCGACCACTTCTGAAACGCCAGCTCACGAAGCAGGGTATGGGTCTGATTTTGTCACAGCAAACTAGGGGAACATTTGCCAGAGTGTCAGAGGGATCTCTGGGTAGGGTGGGGTATTAATATGCCCCCTTTTGACCCCCACAGAATCAGCTCTCAACCTGGGGAGAGCATCTGCCTTGCATGGAAGTGGTGCCAAGAAAGGCCCCTCCGTGGCAGGGAGCCAGGGGGAGGGACCAGGACCCCAAAGAGGGCACTCACACAGATCAGATTTCCATCAAGCCTAAAGGTCCTCAGATCAAATCCTGGTGGGAGGAATCCTTTCCTCCTATTGTAGCGTTCTCTGCCTCAGTGTGAGCGGGAGGTGGATGTGCACCAGGGCACGTTTGGTCCCCAGAGACCCCAGTCTGGCTCATTGGCAGGTCTGGGGTCAGAGAGAAGTACAGCTGACCCTTGAACAACATGGATTTAAACTGGAAATAAACTCACCTGTTTTGTGAACACACCCATAGCCATGGGCCCTTCCCATAAGGTGGATTTTCTAAGCCATTCAAATTTCAAGAACACGTGGCTAGGCGTGCATGTTCACACATGCAATGTGCATTTCGCATGAATACATCCCTTTGCCTTATTTGGCCCCCCAAAATATAGCAGACTCCAGAACCCAGAGCATGAAGGGGAGTGTTTGGAAGCACAGTGTATAAGAGCTGACTGTCTGCATACAGATGCTCTACCCAGCAGCTGCAATCCTTTGGGTACTCGGGCGTCAAAGGAGACAATCCTACCTGTTCTTCCCCCCACGCTTGCCACTGTGGTTAAGCATTTTTGTGCAAGAGGCTGTTCTCCCCTCCACGGTGTGAAATTGGTCAGGCTGGAGAATTCGGAGGTAGGTTTGAGGAAGGCCCCGGGATGCTTCCTACCTTGGCAGGCACCCTGAATTCCCCATATTCTTTCAGTAGTTCCTGAGTCTCCTCTGCAGTCTCTCCAGTGGAGGTATGCGTTGAGAGGTAATATTCACCTGTTTCTTGGATCCAGTCAAGTGCCTGTGGGAGCAAACGACTCACCCAGTCCCCCAAAAGCCAACTGTCAGTAGGAAAACATGCCATGCTACCATGAAAGCTGTGGTTTGGGACAGCATGACAGACTCAGGAAATGCCAGCATGACTTGATCACGTAGCTTGGAAGTCGATTTTATAAATGAGCCCTCCCCCGTTAGACTCGGAACCTCCCATGGACAAAGAGAGTGTCTTGTCCATTAGACCGACCCCATACCACTATGAATTAGGGGTGATCTTCTTCCCAGCTCCTGGTACCAAACTCTAAATAGAGTGCTTGGTAAAGGCTGAGTGACTGGTAAGTGGCAGCCCGTTCCCTTTCCTCTCTTCATTGCTACCTCCCATCCTCTCCACGCTGCCTGCTGCTACGACCCTCTTCTGGATGTCCCAAGTGTTGGTCACCTTGGCCTCCGAACAGTCCCTCGAACTGAGACAAAGCCGGAGAAAGCTCTGAACATACCTGCTTAGCGCTGCGCTCAAACACCACGTACTGCTGGCACTGGTCTAACCGCCGCTTCTTCAAGGTCCAGAAGTGTAGGACGCGATTCTCCCTCTGTAAAAGCTCACTCAGGATGGCTGCAGGGCAGAGGACATGAGTGCTGGTCACAGGAAGGCCCTGAGCAAATCTGACCAGCCACTTCGGCCCCACGTCCCGGGTGTCAGAAAACTGTCAGATAACTTTCAGGCCTCTCCATAGGACCAACCCAGGCATCAGAAGTAAGGGAGCAAAAGCATGTTCCAGAGGGAATTTCCCAGAGGGGAATGGGATCGGGGAGGCTGGGGTGAGAGCCTGTTGATGAGGTTCCATCAATTAATGACAGAAGAGTATGTCCCTAGAGTGACTTAAAAGTGACCCTGATGCTTTTCACACCAAAGCTTGTCCTTGAGGGCAAGAGGCCATACAAAGTATCAGTCCCTAAAGTAACGACTCAGTTGGCCCCTGGAGCCTGTGAGAGTGAACGGACCTGACGGGAATCCCAGCCATTCCAGCCGGGTGAGGGAGAGAAGGACGCGGGACGTCAGGGCTGGTGGATCTGCTCGGGGAACCCAAGGCCTGTGCCATGCTCTCTGCTCTGCTCATGAGGCTGTGCGAACAGCACTTCAACAGCAGAGGCTCGGTTTTAAAACTCCTAAGTCGTGGGCCAAGGGAAGCTGTGTTGGACTCACGTCCACATGGAATCATATCTCTAGGACCAGACTTCCATGTCGTTTGGGATGCGATCATAAGAAAAGCTGAAAGCTGGTCTCGCGTGACCTCTGATGGCGTTAAGTGTGAGGATGTGAACAGGGCGTATAGCTGCACATGGGTCCGTGTCACTGCCCGCCCTTCTTTTGTTGTTTCAGGAGCAACTGGCTAGAGGGATGGGTTTCCTACCTGTTTTCATGGAATGTTTTATGCTTGAAACAATCAAATTTATTTTGTATTATGTCTGCTCCTGCTTGCTGCTAACTATATTAGATGTCAATGAGATATACAATAGGATTATATAAAAATTAATATTAAGCCCTCACTATGTGGCAGACTTATTTTCACAATACTTCATGATGCATGCACGACTATTGCCTCCATGCTCCGATGAAGAAATTGAGGTTTAGAGAGCAACGGTAACTTGCTCACGGTCTTTCAGACAGGAAGGGGTAGAGCTGCTTGACTCCAGACCCCGAGTCCTTAGGCACCTTGGTCTCCAGGCTTATTGGGGCTGTAAAGCACTAGTTACTGTGCTCTGCAAAAAAGGACACAACCCAAATCGCGGTGCTTATACTTATACTTGGAAGTTTCTTGTTGATTTTGTGAATTTTTAATGCTCCACGGAAGTCTGGTTCTCTAAGGACAGAATCTGTCTTTCTTCTCTCAGGCTGAGAGCTTTTATAGGCCCCAATTAGTCAGTTCTCCCTATATCTATGCGTTTGCCATGTAACTTTTTAGATTCTTCCCAAAGAGACAAAGTGTGTTTTCTTACCCCTGACCTCAGGCTCGGCCACGTGACTTCCTTTGGCAAACAGCTGAACAGACGCCACATAAGGAGGGGCTTGAAATGTGCTGTGCACTGCCCTTGCCTCTCGCCTCTGCCATCAGCACTGTAAGAAGTTCTGAGTAACTGCTGTCCCCTCCACCGAGGTCCCAGCATGGAGCAGACAAGAACCTAGACCTGCTCCAAGACACGTGGAGCAGACAAGAACCTAGTTTTCAGTGAAGGAGCCAAGCCAGCCAGACTCGCAGCCTGAAGCAGAACTGCCTTCCGAGCCCAGCGAAGACAGCTGATGGCCAGCTAACACAGTCACTTAATAAATGCTTACAACAGTATACCACTGAATTTTTTGGTTGTTTTTACAGCAATCATTGCTCCTGTACAAAAAATTAAACTACGTGGCACTGCTTTGGGCCCAGGCAGCCGGGGGAAAGGAAATGGATATAGGGAGGAGTGCAGGTCCCTGCTCAGGCGGGCAGATGAGTGGGAACCTGTGTTTCCTTTAGTCCTTTTGTCTCCTGGTCGGAGCTTTGCTCATTGCGGCTCCCTCTGTGGTAGTTGACAGAATCAACCCACATCAGGCAAAAATCCTACAGGGTTTCAGGTCTCGTTTTACCTGCTTTTAAAAAAAGCTTTCCTATGGGCAACAACCTGCCCTCGCTCCCACAAAGTGGTAGCACATCCTGTCCTCTCTGGGCACCTGTCACTCTCAGCACACTCAGGTGTAGGTGGAGTGTCTGTTCTCAGCAGGCAGCTGGCCTTACCCAAGCTGCCACCTGCATTTGGAAGTCAGAACACAGGCTCTGAAATGGGCAGGAAGGGGAGGCTGACATAAGCCAGCCACACACAGGGTTGCTGAACACACAGGGTAGCACACCTGGAAAAGGAACTCTGCTTCCCTCTTCTCTGTAGGGGACTCTGATTCCTAAAATTAATTCTTCCCATTGGCCTCTGATCTTCTCACCGCCGGAGCTCTCGGAGCAGGAGGGAGGCCCTTCGTAAAGCAGATAGGCCCCTCCAGGGGGCCACTGGGTACTCTTCAAGCCTGTTCCCACCCCTCACCCCAAGTCAGCGTCGGTTCCCTCCCTAGCCTTGGGTCTCCAAAGTTTTATTTCCCTGTGTGTCAAGACAACATTTGTTAAATTCTATATCCACTCAAAGGTGAATTTCTGCCTGGTGCAGAGTAAGTGATTTCAATAATTTAAACTTAATTATGGTCAGCTAATGTGGTCAGCTAATGAGTAGTTTTTACAGGTTCCTGATTTTTTATAGTTATCAATTTTAGAGAATTCAGAGAGATATTAAAGCTTATCTAGACCAGTACTTAGCTAAAGTTTATGAACACACAAATCACCTGGTTGGAGTGGGATGGGGGAGCTCTTTCTAAAATTCAGGGTAACTTAGTAGGTATAGGTAGGGCCTGAGATTCCTGTTTCTCACAGCTCCCAAGTGATGTCAGTGCTGCTGGTCTGGGGACCACATTTTAAGCAGCAAGAATCTAGATATCTTTCTCTATTTTTAAATAAGGAAACTGAAATTTTAAAAGCTTAATCAAGAAATAATAAAGCCAGGATTAGAACTTGACTCATTCCCAGGCTCTAAGATACCCTAGCATTGCGCTGTTACCCGCATTTGGCTATTTATGTTTAAATTGATTAATAGTCAATAGAAGTAAAAATTCAGTTCTTCAGTGGCACGAGGCACATTTCAAGTGCTCAAGAGCCATGGTGTCTAGTGCCTAGTAGACTGTGCGGCATGGATATAGGTCATTTTTGTTATTTCAGAAAATTCTATCAGCACTGCTCTCACCTTTAAGACATATAAATGAAAAAGCTTTGGTGAAATTTTATCATCATTTTACCATTCCAAATCTTGATGCATGTTTTAAAAATTTCCCATGAATCACCATTGCCCATGCCATCCCATATCTAACTTTTTCATATCCAAGGAGAAAAACCAAAAAATTTGAGACTGCATGAAGACCACGTACACAGCCTCTGGTCTGTGCTTCTGAAGTGGCTGGTGGCCAGCAGGTCTCACACTGACCTTTCACTTGCTGCTCAGGTCCCCGAGTATGGCTGGCGGCACTGGGCATGCTGACGTTGTTCCTGTGGATGTACTTGAGAAACACCTCAGCATTCCGCCGCGCCAGGGTGCAGGCCTGAGGGAGACAAAGGTGTGAAGCCCCCACACATAAGTCCTGGTCCAGCAGGTGCATGGGATCCAAGACATCTAGAAGGGGCTTCTGAAGCTCTGGTGAGCAGAGCCCTGGAGGCTACTCTGGTTCATAGACACTCAGTGCTAGAGGCTCACCCTTTTATTGAGTGAAGAATTACTGTCTGTGTCTCTCCCCTTTCCACTGCAGGTCAAAATCAGAGATCAGCCATACCTTGACTAGTACAAGCTGAGTCAGTATGACCAATATTCACTCTCAGGCTAGTTTTTCTGTGCCACCAGAATGCCTCTTACACCACCACTGGTGTCAGTCACTTTCAACAGTAGTTTAATTTAGACTTGTGAAAGTAACTTTGGGAAACAAACCTATTAACCACGCATTCCAAATCTAAATGGCTATTATCCACATTTAAAATTTTATTTGCCCATCAAATCAAGCCCCCACTTCAGTAACATTAATAAACACCTTATTGCTGAGAAATTATCACTCCACCTAAAGGAATAAGAGCTCTTATATGAACCCTTTAAGACTCACAATTGTAGGGGTGGCAGAGAGGACGGCTGTCCCATGTTGCTATACCCATGGGGGAAACTAAGGCCCTGAAAGGGCTAGAGTCATGAAGCAAGCCAGGGCTGGAATCTAGGTCTAGTGACAGTATGTCTAGTTTCTCTCAAGCTCACAGATGATGTAAATTTCTTTAAAAATCAGTTTTCCCCCGATTGTACAAGTAATACATGGTGGTCCACTAATTTTTAATCCATGGTTTTCAGGGTTAAATTATCTCTAGACAAAACTGTCAAATTTTAAATTGTTTGATTTATTGATTTTAGAGAAGGGGGGAGGAGAGGGAAGGAGAGAGTAAGAGATGGAGAGAGAGGGAGGGAGAGAAGGAGAGAGAGATTTGTTGTTCCACTTACTCATGCATTCACTGGCTCCTTCTTGCATGTGCTCTGACTGGAGATCGAACCTACAGCCTTGGCGTGTCGAGACGACACTCTAACCAATGGAGCGAGCTAGTCAGGGCCAAAACTGTCAAATTTTAAAACCTTTTACACTTAGCATCTGATTCTACAAATTATATAGTAGAAAATAGTTTAAATGCTGCATTAGCAACAATGGCTTTTAAGAGCTCTGGGAAAGACTGCTGGTGGGCCCATCCAGAGGCCCATGAATTTAACAGCTGGATGGTGGTTCAAAGAAATCCAAAATGGAGCAACTGATGCCCCATCCATTGGGTATATACTTCCCACCACAACAGGGAGTTTCTGGACTATGGTTTTAGGCACATTTGGCAAACACATAATCAGAACATTGTCTTTTTTCCTTCTTCAAAAAAAGCATTTAATCTTATAAAGAAATACCTTTATACATTTATTTAAAATCTTTGATATGCTCTATTTAAGTTGTTTTCTTTTAAATTTTGTTTTATAATGGGGAAGACTTTTAAAATTATCTTAAGCCCCGTATAGAAGTTCTATTTGATCTCATTAGTAAGAGTTGGTTAGTTGGGGTTCTGATTGACTGCAGGTGTAGACAACAGATAAAAGGGAGAAGGGCTGGGGGAGGCCATCTTAAAAAAGAATAAAAATAAAACTCATTAAGGTGGTCCAGTAGAGAAAATCCCTAGTAAAAGAAAGGAAATCTTTTTCCTTTCCTTTCCAGTAAAAGAAAGGAAATCCCTAGTAAAAGAAAAGAAAATCCCTAGTAAAAGAAAATTAGTGACAACATGTCAGGGTATAAAAATTCTCTTTTGTACTTTCAGAAACCTGAGAGGAAGCAGAGCCTGAAAGCAAGACATTTGAGAGTAAATGGAGCCTCTAGAGAAGTTGTAACACAGAAGACTCTGTCAAAGGGAAGAGCGAAGCCTGCTGGAAGGAGGGGTAGGAGGACTCCCCACAGGCACCGAAGCTTGTTTGGACCAGCTCCTGTGCTTCCTCCCTGGGAAGCTAGCGCTCTATTAAAAATAAAAAAATATATATATACAAGGTATTGCTCTCTTCATATAGCAGAACAGTCAGTGTTAATTGATCAGTAATTGGTAATTATTAAATTTATAAATAAATGAGATGTATACATTTATTGCTTTTAAGTCTTGCCCTAAACATTGCATTATCCCTTTATAAAAGATTTATTTTAATATTGTTTTATATCTAGGTTTATATATTTCAATTAAAATATTTTAATAAACCAAACAACTGAGTGAAAGTACGTATTTTTCTCAATTAACATCAATGGGGTATTGGGATATTTGAACATGGCACCAGTAGTAATGGTGTACCCTCACTGCCTAATTATTCAAAAAGTGCTGAGAGAAATACTGTATTTTGCCATGTATAATGCACTCCCACGTTTCCGGCCCAAACTTTCAGGAAAAAAAATCTTTCATTTAATTTTTTAATTCAATTATTTATTTATTTATATTTAGATACTTGTATTTTTGTAATTATAAATTATAAAGGAATTTTAGCATTTATTTTTGAATATATTATGGTACAAGAAATGTTATATAACAAATAGCTACAAAACACAAGAACAGATACAGGGTATTTTAGGTACTACCCATGTATAATGTGCATCCTTATTTTTCCCTCAAAATTTTGAGCAGAAAAGTGCAAATTATACACAGCAAAATATGGTAAATATTTGAAGTGTGACCTTTTAACCTTTCAAGTTAGCCAGCCAATATATTCTCCACAAATATCTCCTTTTAGGGAAGAAGCTAGAGAAAACAGGGGTATGGAAAGCCCTTACGAAGCACTGTGTGTGAGAGTGGGAGTGGGGGTGGCGTGCAAGAAGAGGAGGAGGAGGAGGGAGAGAAAGAGGGTAGATGGAAGAACAGGCTAAAGTCCCAGACCTTGGAAGACAATGTGCTCTGACCTTAAGAAAGGCCTCCTTCTGTTCCAAATGTTTACTGATGAGCGGAATGACGTGGTCGATCTCTGCCGCTGGCCCCAGTTTATCTCGTCCACCACACCAGTCCTCATCTCTCCGGTACTCTTGCTCTAAGCTCTCCAGGACACTACAAACCTAATGGATCATGGGAACAAAAAGATTCAGTAAATCAATTGGTTGGGTAGTATTTTATGAGGACCTTCAGCAGAGAGAACCCCGCACAGCTGCGCAAGTTTTCATTGGAAGTTCAGTCTGCAGATTTAGGGGAGGCAGTACCCTCGGGGCACTTAAGAGCCATCCAAGAGGCAGAGAGATCCGGCACCTGGACCTGGGGAGACAGACTGAGACTGAGATACGGACTTTGGAATCATCCTCTGACAGCCAATGGGTGAAGGCTGAAGCTACGGGGACTGATGATGTCACCCAGGGATACTATGTCATTTTTGAGGGTTTTTTATAAATTATGTTGCTATAACTTAGCGATAATTCTGTGAATTAGGTAGTAGAGGAAAATGAGATTTGGAGAAGATACTCAGGTTGCACAACCATCTGTAATTGCTCTATAAGAAGTAGTTTCAAGCAGAGATAAAGAAGGAAGTTGCCTATATGTTGTATGATGTACGGTCCATAAATGAACGCCATATTTCCTCTCCCTGTGAAAAAATGTCCCAGCAAAAATGTCTCAAGATACTACCATATGGCAATGACATCTCCAGGCTCTCATTGCAAAATGTACATTTCCTTCAGAGGGATAACAAATTTGGGTTAACCTAGAAAAGCGTTAAGGAGCTTTTTCAATTTGAAAATGCTGAGAGGCCATCCTCTAAATGACCCTTTAAAGGAACTCACAAGAGAGCAAAAGCATTTAGAATGGGGCTTGGAGGGAAAGTTAGGTTGAGAGTAACCGTAGGAGGCCCAGGACAGCCTCGGGTCAGGGCCCAGGGAAGGATGCAGTAAACAGAAACTCATATTCCTAGACTTTCTTCCAATCGGCTTTGATCACTTGCTTGACTATGGCAGCGGGCGAGAGCAACCATAAGTATCTTTGGCCTCCTTGGACTGAGAAAGTTATCTTTTTTGATGGAGAGTGTGGCGTTGGATAGGACATTTATTAAGTTAGGAACTGAGCTGAAAGATGCCCCAGGCAGGACACCCTCATACAACATGCTTCTCAAGTAGGAGATGCCTGTCCCTGAACTCAGGATGGCTTCTCTAGCACCACACATCCCTCCTTAGACAAGGCAGGCAAACATGCAGGATGGCTCACATCTTCAGAGAAAACATTATAGACATTCAAAAACTCTAAGGAAAAAAGTACTTGGCATCCGTCCCATCATAGTATTGGACTTAAAACCAATCAGCTTGGAAGCTGAAGAGATTATCAAGCATATATCCTTTAATTTAACAGGCAGAGAGAGAGAAATCTTGAGCTATAAAGTGACCTTGCGCAAAGTTGGCTCAGGGTCAAATTTCCTGACTCTTACCCTAGTGCTCTGTCCCCTTTAGCAGTTTGCTCCACCTCAAGTTAAAATTTGTGTATGATAGTAAGCAGGGATTAAGTCTCATTTTTATATGAATATTCAGTTGTCCAGAATCGTCTGTTTAAAAACCTTTACTTACTAAATTTCTTTGTCAAAAGTTAACTGATTGTACACATGTGGGTCTACTTCTGGAACCGTTACTCAGTTCCATTGTGTCTATTCTCACACCAAATACCATCTGCCTTGATCACGGCCGCTTTACGGGAAGCCTCAGAATCACACAGTGTAACTCCTTTGACTTTGCTCTTCCTTTTCAAAGTTGCTCTTTTGCATTTCCATATAAATCTTAGATAATCAGCATATCAATTTTTATTTAAAAAATGCTGGTTGTGATTTGACTGGGATTGTGTTGAATTTTACAGATCAGATGAGGAGCTCTCTCTCATCTCTGTCTGCTGCCCCCACTTCTGTGGCCGTTGCAGGCATCTCCCTGCAGCAACAGGATGGACTGGAGAAGGCGGAGACACGAACACTGGCTGCAGGGCCCTCTGGCGGGCCTGCTGTGCTTGCTCCTGACACTTTCCCATGGTTCCTCTAGCAACCTAGAAGAGAGTGTTTCTCTGGTCTATTTCTATTAGGGAGCAATTGGAATGAGGAAAAGTGTTTTACACTGAATAAAATCACTTCTGTTTTAAACCTCTATTTTATGGGAAAAATTCCCTAACGTTTAAAAACCCACTTAGCTTTTGTGCATACTGCTGTACAGATGCAGTAGTAATAGGTCTGCATCTTTATGGCCCTGCTATATATATTTCCTGCCTTTTCTCCCACAGCGACACCATCCCACAAGTTAGGCTCATAGTTCTCCAATGACAGAGAGCTGTGTTTCCTCCATTCGACTGGGAGCCCCATGAGCGAAAGAACTGTATGTTTTCAAGGACTGCATAGTACCTGGTTGTGGAAGATTAGATTATGTTCAGCAAATTGTCACTCTCCTCTCCTAGCTTCCATAAGAAGCTTAGCTAAATGACTTCTTTTGGCCAAAAGGCTGTTAGAGCATGTGACATAGCAGAGACTTGAAATGCACTTTCACAGTAGATTTTGGGCACTTGCACTCCTGCCTTTCACTCTAAATGTGCCTCAAGTAGCTGCTGGTCAAGGAGGATGAGAGACATGGGGACAGATCTAATCCCACCTGCAGCCTGGAGCCTGTTCTACCAAACTCAGCAACATCACCTGAGCTCCAGTTACTTAAGTAAAAGACATGAATGCTTATTGTTGTACACTACTGAGTTTTGGGGTAATTTGTTACACAGCTTTACTGGGGCAATAGCTGACTGTTATACCACTCCACCCTAGCATTCAGTATACACCTACCCAATTTCTATTTCAACAGCTAGATCCAATAAGTTTGAGAAATGTATAAGAAACAAATCACATGGTCCATTTCTCTAATGGAAAGCACTGTAAGGAAGCCAACCACGGTGTTTCCACAAATCATTGTCCTCCTCTCAAAGGTCAGTACTGAGAGGACTGGTTTCTTGCTGTGGTAGATACTGCAGATTAGCAGTGTGAGGCAGAAAATAATTCTCCACCAATCTCAGCCTCACACGTCTCACAGCCCTTTCTCTCACCTGTTCAGAAGTTTTGTAAAAGGCCACAGAGGCATTGACCAGTTTTAGCCGGTCTTCCATCTTCAGCATGAGCTGCTGCCAGTGGAGGGCCACCTTCTCGGCACATTCCCGGATGGCGTCTGCATCGTAGTGGCCAGCCTGGAGCAGTGCCTCAGCCTTCTGCTGCACCTGCAGGGCACTCTGGTGCGTCTTCTGCAAGGAAGTGGCATGAAAGAGGGACTGGGCACAAGGGGAGGAGAGAAAGGTCCATGGGAACGACCCAGGCGTGGTATGGGAGGGGGTGGAGTGAGGCGTGAGTGGGAAGATGCAGAAAAGTTAAAGAGTTTTAAATGACTGATTCAAATATTTTGTCATGATGACTAACACATCATTGTTTTTAAAGCATATATTAAAAAAAGAATATCATACATTTTCATTAACTAATTTCTTAGGTCCATAACTCCTGTTTCCCACCCCTTTCTCTGCTACTTATAACTCTCCGGGTCTTAAAGACATTTCAGTGTCCGTGGTAGAAAAATAACAATTGTGTATCATCTGTTTGTGTATAATCTGATTCGCTCATACATCAGTTAAATTTCCTTTTCAAATCTAATCATAAAATTTTTCATCATAATGCGTTTTCAAAGGAGGTTACTGCTGCAGTCCCATTTTACAGATCAAATAAACAGCAGATAAAAAATCCCCTGTAACACAAACCTGACCCAACAATGCAATCATTTTAAACATTAACAATCAGTTGGAGAGGATTCCAACGGAAAAAATAAATGTGGCAGGTTAACATAGTAGAAGAGTAGCATCTCACACCATCCCTTAGTGACCTCACGAGGGAACAGAGCAGTACAGGAGACAGTTCAGCTCGACACATGATTCCCACACTACCGCATTATCTGCATTTGCCTTTGGGGATAGATGTACAGGGTCCAGCAGAAGTAACGCCTGCCTGAGTGTGGTTGGTAGGTTGAGTGTGGTTGAATGTCTCAGAGGAGATGAACAGCAATTTGAACATTTCACCTAAAATGTCATATGGTGTGCTTGAGTGTGATATGTTCCAAATAAAGTATATTTAATTTTTCAAACATTTGGGCATTTTCTAGTTAAGTTATTGGTACTGATTTTTAATCTAATATGTTGTGATCATAGAATATACTTTTTGTGATTTCAAGACTTTGATTTATATTGAGATATTTCATGACCCAGCACTTAAAAAGAATTTTCTTGTATATTGGGAAAAAAAAGAATTACATGCTTATGATTTTATAATAAAAGAGTCTGTAATAAGAAAGGGGCATTATTTGTGCCAGACCCCGTACATCATGGAAGGCTTATTTTCTTATTCAGGCTTGATGTGGTTTGTAGCCTCTGAGTTTACATTAATTGTAGAAGATGGGGAGACCAGGCTGGAGGACTGGGTGGCAGGGAGCGTGCCAACTGGGATTAAAATGTATTAAAATGAAAGACTGATGTGGATGAGCCATAGGACTTTAAAGAGCTAATATGATATGATTCCAGCCACCACTGCTGGGATCATTTCAACCCAACGGCACAGCATGAATTTGGCCTTTGCACTTTTAGGAAAGAATAGCCCAGCTGGCAGTGAAAATGAGCAGCTGGAAGCCCAGTAACTTACTCTAGAATTATTTCTGCTCTTCTTCTTAGGCAGCAGCGCCAGGACAGTTCCCAAGAGCACATCCATTCTTCACTTCCTAAATGTTAGTATACCTCCTTCCTTTTTACCTCTACTTCCCCCTGCCCCCTCATCCCAGACGGCAATCCACACAGTCCCAGTTATTTTTCCCGGTCTCTGAACCACTTCTTGGCTCCCCTTCCCTGTCTCCTACATCTGTACCCACAGTTAGCTATGTTAACGCCACCTCTAGCAGCTTAGACTCCTTTATTCCCTTGCTTTGCCACTGGGTCAGCCTTCATCAGCATTGGGGGTCCTACACAGCTGGAAAAAGTAAACTAATGGGCAGAAATGACCCACTCACTATAAATCCCTGGTTTCTTTCTCTGGTTTACTTATCGGCAGCATTTTCTTTTCCTGTCTCCGAAATGCAGAGGTACCCAAAGACCCATTCTTGGTTGTTTCTTTTTTTTAAAACTTCTGCAGAGCTCCCATTTATTTCCTTGACTTCTATTATTTCCTCTTTGTAAATGACTCCCCAGTCCACATCTCTCACCCCAACACCTGACCCTTATCGTTAACTGTGTTTGGATGTGAGGGTAAGCTGCCTGTCATACCTCCCACCCAGGTCAGCCGCTCTGGTTCAGTTCGCTCTGTCTGCCCATGTCATTTGGCCAGACATCTCCTCAAGTTCCACATCTAAAACTAAACTCCTCCGCCCTCCGAAACAGTCTTCCCATGGCAGCTTACCATTCCAATGACGATGTCCTCCTCGCTGCCACCTCACATTACAACTTCGTCATCATTCTTGTCTGCTATTCCCCAACCTGAATCCCAGTCCAGTCCTCACCACTTCTATCTAGACTGCTGTGCTGGTCACCTCCCTCGTATTCTTGCCTTCTATTTCTAATCCATTCAACCCATCCCTCACCTTGACGGCAGACTAATTTTCTGTAATAGGAAGTGACTTCTAATGTCCTCCCCAGCTCTAAAAGTCTGATTTTATGCTATAAACTTCTCTTCCTTCTTTCAAATCAAAAGCCTTCCATAGTTCCCTCATTGCTATGAAATTAAGCCCAAACTTTAGAGGATGTTATTAAAAGCCTCTCATAATAGGGTCCTAACTACTTCCATGCCGTTATTACCTTCCACTTACATACCAAACGCTTTGAAAACACACCAGGCACTCTCCTGTCTTTGCTGCCTTCACTCTGCCTGCCTTTAACAAACACTCTTAGCCTCTCCCCACTTCCGTTCCAGTCGCCCTTTGAGACTCGGCTCAAGTCCTACCTCCTTCAAAGAGGTCTTTTCAGGCAGTCCGAGTCTCACTAAAAACTCTCCTTTTCTGAACTATAACACTCCTCCAACACATGGCTGATTCTCCTTACTTAGACTGTCAAACTCTCAGGCAAGAACTACTTTTAAAAAATCACTTGAATAGCTGTCATTTTACCAAATACATACTCTCTGCTAGGCACTGTGCTTATGCATATTTTTTTCTAGTTCTCATGACACTACTACAAGGTAAATATTGCTATTCCCACTTCACAGATTAAGAAACTGAGCCTGAGGCTGGTGAAGCGACTTGCCCAAAAACGTATAACCAAGGAAGTGATAAAACCAAGATAAGATTCAGGTTTGATCTATTCCCAAACCTACATCTTTTCCACTATATCACATCACATTGTTTGATGTCTAGCAATTAGAACAGGATCCCCAGTGTCTCATTTAGAGGAAGAGTTAACTAAGTGCACATTTAGTGGTTACAAAAATTATCGGGCTTCTCCTCAATATATGAAACTAGCATATAATTGTCATCATAAACCCATTATAATGCCTTTTTCTCTGACAGTATAGGAGTAATTTTAATTTTCCTATAATTTATGCTGTGTAATAAATCCTCTTCTTTATTCTAAAACTCGCCATAATCTAATAGTCTTGGGAACGCCTTCCTCCTTTAACTTCCAAAGTGATAAACTCTTATGCATATGACATATGACATAATCTTTGCATTGCTAGGTTTGAATCATTATTTTGCATTTACTTCTGCTCTTTATCTAACTCTGTTGAGTGCTATATCTTTAAGATATGGATCAAAGATGTTAATATTTAGTAACAAAACATGGGAGAAAATTGAGCCAAATGAACTGAATTTATTATCCAGTTATAACTACTAGATAACTATTACTTAACTATTTCTGCCATGTTTAAGCTTAAAATGCATAAGATTTCAAATAAACATGGAATTTAAAATTGAATTTGTCTCTATGATGTTCACAGTTCTTGAAGACATATCAGCCACAATATCAGCCACTAACAAATAATAATCTGAGTTTGGTGATAAAGCTATGCTTTTGGGTGCTGTATATTATTACTCTCCATTCCGAATGGCTCTGGGGAGTTTTCCCGAAGCCAAGGCTACTTCAGGTAAAAATCCTGACCTTCTTTTGTGAGACCAAAACCTTCAAATTGTTGAGGCCACCCAAGCGAGGGTGAGCAAATCCTGCTTCGCCCATGGCAGTTCTAGGATATGCCTATTTTTTGGCTTAGTTATGAATAATTCCCTCCCTCACTCTTAAAAGTTCTTCTATTTTAGTAATACATTATATGAGCACCCTACCTATAGCTATTTTATTTTCCCTTCTGGAACCCAGGGTTCTTTCTTAGGGCCCAAGAAGTCAAATTATGTTCCCTATCAGCAATCATTGTGACGGCCTCCAGTTCACCCTCAGAATGGGTTAAGCCAAGCCAGACTAGGTAGATCTGCTTTCAAATCGCTTAAATCATCCCTGGTTTATTTCCCCCCAGTGCAGAACCAGGCGTACACTGATACATTTAGAGAGAAGCACAAGGCCGCCTGAAGGAGGAATGTATGTTGAAATTCTGATTCTGTTCCCTTCATTATTCTGGCAGAGCCTGCCTACCTTGCATGCCCAAGATCTGCTCTGCCATGTCCTCCTGAAACCATAGACATAGACTCTGTAGGGACCTCTATCTCAATATCAATTCCAAGAATATTTGATCAAGTTGCACTCAGGCAATTAAGAGACATCCATGCTTAGTGAGGCTCTATTCTTTAAGGATGCCACAGCATCTAACACAAATTAATACATGCTGCTTATGCAAGTCATGTGAAATGTAGTCATTTGATAGCACTGCAAATGCATTTCCCCGCTATTTTTCATTAGCTCACTGAGGTACTCAAGAGCATCGTGACACTTAGTGATACTTTCCCAACATGTGATTAAGGGACTGAAAATTTAATTACCTGCCAGGCACATAAGCCTTCACATTCAAGATAAACAAGGAGGCGGTGTGGCCTAGAGCTGCCTGCTCGCTCTGCCTCGCCCCCGTCACGGCCGCACCACGGCTCCGGCCTGACTGACAAACCGTAGTTCTCTTCACGGCTGCTTCCCTGCGGGGCCCCGCCCACTGTGAGCCTGACTCCTGGCTGGAACCCCAGCCCTGACCTTTCCTTTCCAGCGAATAGATCCCACGCTGTCACATTTCAGCATGCCAGTAAAACGCAACGGAGACAGCTAGTGACCCATAACGAAACTTCTCTCCTCTGGTTAGTTCTTCCTGAGACAATTATCTATACTGTGTGGGTGATACACAGCATATTTTAAAATCTGAAATCCCAGACACTGTCCTAAGCAGTGGTTCCTTAGAAGGTAATGGACATCTTATAGAAACATGTCATTCATGTTCCTGCTATGCTAGCACATACAAGATGCCTTCTGGAAAATTAAATGGTTCAAATCAACCAATACTAGCTTAAAAATGACTAGCAATCAGTTGGATTGCTGGGTTAAACATAAACTTATTGGCATAGAAAGTTAAAACTTATCATTGTTGTAGAAAATTCTTGTTAACAATAATTTTTTTAGTAGAAGATAACACCTCTACATTTCTTACACACTCAGGGGTGGGCTGGGTTTCGTACTGAAACACAAGTAATGAATGTCTTCGAACTTTTCACTCTTTCTCTCTTTTCCCATTGGTACTGAACTTATTTTATTTTTAATACCATCCCCATGTCCCATTTCCTACTCTTTTGCCCACATCATTCTAAAGCAATTAGCTCAAGTCTCTTTGGGGAGGATAATGTTCTAGCAGAAAAGATAATTAAAGGTATTATTTAAAGCAAGATAAAATTTATATTAAATTATTGTACGTGGGGCTTTATTTGAAAGAGCCTTTAGAACAGCACCATCGAACGCCTCCTCTCAGGGGCAAACGGCGGGCCTCGTGCCGTCTGCCCCGGGATTAGTGTGAAAGGGCAGAATCCGGCAACGGAATCTAAATCTTACCTGCGAAGTAAACACTTAAAAATGGAACCCTAATTTACTAATGACTTTGGCACTTTTTCATCCTCAATTCCGTGCGATCTTTACATTTCTAACCTGGTGCCTAGTCCATAATGAATATAAAACTCAACATACCAAGGCCCTGAAGGTTAAGGGTACCAAGGAGTAAGAAAGAAAATCCACATTTTTAGTGTGAATATTTGTCTTCTTATGCCAGGCCTCCTCGGGGTGATGAACCCTGCATTTGCTTCTCCATTAACTCCTGGGCAGTAGGGAGGCTACCTGGGCCATTTCACTAGAAAGAGTAAGGAACTCCCACATCTTGAAGAAGCATCCCGCCTGAACCGCAGAGCAGAAGGGGGAAGGCAGGGCAGCGTAGCCAGATTTGGGTGTTACCTCGATGGCCAGCTGGAACTGCTCGTGCTCCCGCTGCAGCTGCTCTGCTTCCGACAAAGAGCTGGCATTGACCAGGCTGGCGTTGAGCATGGACTCCCCATTGCGGATCCATCCCAGGACCTAGGGAATTGGAACAAGAACACAGATAAATGACCTTCGCAGCTTCCCCAGAGCTGTTGCCTTCTCTGACGGGCCCTTTAGTCAGAGAGCCTGCTGTCTTCTACCGACAGTTGGAGAGAGGACAGGATGCGTCTGGGTAACTAAAGTGGCCATCTTCCTACTCTCACCTGGCACCCCGTGCCATAAGGTACTTACTTTAAGGACCAACCTCATGCTCAGCTTCATATATTCTTTCCCTGCCCTTACCATCCTTCCGTCCCAATGTCCTCACCCACTTAATTTAAACATCAATTTACCTGATTGCATTGTATGTACGTTTCTGAAGTTCCTGCTGGAACATAGAATAGTGCAAATAAACACATTTCCTTTGTTGGTACCCTTTTCTTTCCCTTTTGTTTTTTAAGGCCCATTTTAAATATTAATAACTCTTGAAACCTGCCATACCTAATCACTCCCATTAGAAACAATGTCTTTGGCATGTAGCACAACCATATCACTTTGTATTTACCACCTTTGTGGCACTTACCACAGACTGCCATCCGTCAGTTATTTTGACCTATGTTTCATTTCCTCCCTTAGACTGTAAACTTTCAGAAATATAGAGTATTATATTAGTCACACTTTCATCTCATAAAGTACCTTGCATATGATGGGTATGCAGTAATGGTTTCGAAAGAGTGAGTGATTTTCTACAATGAACATTTAGTCATACCTACGCAGTGGGTCCAACTGCCTATGCCTTGCAAAATAGCTAAGAAAAGAGAGGCTTGAGCCTTGGTAGGTAAGCAATCCAAAGGCAGGAGGAAGGAGAAAGAAAATAAGCAAAACAGCATAAAAAATCCATACACTGGGTCACCAGAAAAAGGGAAAGTTAAAAATGATTTAAATTATTTAGAGGCCATGACTAGGCTGAGTAAAATTTCTAGGTGACCTTAGCTGGTGCGTAGCTAGGGAGTATTAGAATAGAAGGAGAAGCAGCCAACACTGTCTAGAAAGTCCTAGGCGAAGTGTACACACGGTGATTATCCAGCTAATAGAGTTAGTACAAATAATCAAACTAGGAGAATTAGGCCTTGAAAATCTACCTTGTGTCTGGTCACCAAAAAACTGCCAAATATTTTCTTTATTAGTAAATAAATCTGAGAGCTTCATTGGAGAAAAAATGCTTTTGAAGTTTCAAGATCAGTAAATACCACACATCTGTCCCTTCAACATAAACAGAAGCCACCTCAATCTGTTTCAGAATTATATTTCCCTCCTCTCAACTTCATGTTAAATAATTAGAAAAATACTAATCCTGGTCTCTTATGCCATAACCCTCATAGGCATTTTGCAAATTTCTTCCTCGGGCAGTAAAGGACTGGTGCCAGTTGCGCGTGGGTAACGTGGACGCAGAAATCCTGCCGAAGCTCGGCTATCCGGATTGAGATGTTAGTTCGTGGCCAGTCTAGCAGAGTGTGAATGAGGTACCAATCTGTACAGCGATTAGTTGCAGGGAATAGCTGCTCCAAGTGTATATGTGAAATCTCTGATGCCACTGGTGTACTGTGGCTGGCTGGCTAGAGGTGCTAATGATTTCCAAAAGACGCCTGTAACTTTGGGTACATGCATACACGGACCACGTGCCTAAAATGCTTTATCTCTTTGCAAAATGGAACTAACAATGTATATTTTGAACTAAGTAAATCTTTTTGCCATGATTCATTGTATTTTGCTTTAGTCTCTACCTCTTTCATTAAATCATGCCAAATCCTTGACATCTTTTTCATTTTTACTTTCCAAATGCACTGCAGGACTTTAAAGTGGGAGATTTGATTTTAGGAAGATAAAAAATGCACGGCAGTTTATATCCATGCCTTGGGTTCAGCGGTGGGACTGATCCCCATGATTGCATTAGTCCTAGAAGCAGAACTTAGATAGTATAGAAAGGGCACAAAACTTCAGTCAGAATACCTGGCTTTGTTCTACCAGGCAAAACCACTTAACCCTTCAGAGCCACAGCTTTCTCATCTGTAAATTCAGGATAACGGTACCTTCACTTTCAGTATTAGTCTTGATGCAACATACTATAATCCGTATAGCAGGATGGTGGTGGTGGTGATGACTTTTAGTTTTTGAGCAAAGCTAGGTAATGCTATGATTCTTCATTTGTACCTCTCACAATGAGAAAAGAAGAAGTCTAGGAATATTAATTTTTGTCCCAGTACTTGTATTCTGGGCCTCCTGATGTTATGTCAGTACCTTAGCTGTTTCGTTATCATTTTTTTGTACTCTTATTAATGACAACTCTTGTTGGTATAATTTTCTATTACTGTAGTCCTTTGTCTTCCTGGTTCATAAAGTTCGTTATTTATTCTTCATGAGCATCTACTTTGCAAATGAGTGCAAAGTAGAAGGAATATTGTAATAAAAATGAGAAAATGTTGGACCTACTAATCTTGAGCTGTTTGACTTTGGAAACATTTCATCTCTCTGAAGCTCAGTTTTCTTTTCTGTAAAACGGTAACAATTTTCTTGCCAGAGTCACAGGGTAAAGAAGATGAAATGAAATAATTAATGTAAAAGTATTTGCAAACCATAAGTCAAATTAATATTTTATGTTGATAAGTCATTGAGAGAACAGTTTACCTATAGGTAGATGATCTTTGAAGGTCACTTTGAGCCCTAATGTTCTATACTTCTTTCAAAATTCGGAGACATAGGATACTAGAGAAACTTAACTTTGTAGAAATAAGGGAATGAAAAAGTATTGCTGCTTGGGGACTTAGAGCGAGGCCACGAATTCAGCTCAGTCAGAGCTGAGAGGGGGAAAGGAAAATGGAGACCTATTGCTTCCTTAGGCCAAGGAAGCTCAGATAACCCTGGGTTAGGAGAAGACTGGACTTAGTTAACTGGATGTGGATGCCCACCAATAACTTAGGTGGATGTCCATCTAAGCAGACTGGACCCTGTCACCATGTAGGCTGAGGAAGCAGCTTGTATATGGCTGTATTCTCTAGGTAATATCAACAACAAATCTCTAAGGTTGTATTCAAAGCCATTGAGTCTAAGGTTTGCTACTGCAGAAAGCATTACAAGGCACAGCCATTTCTGCCACTCCAGCCACAGGAATACCCATCAGCCCCTCAAATGGTAACTGGGAGCCTCTCATGTTTTCAATGTCTTTTAGGTTTAAAAAAAAAGATTTTATTTATTTATTTTTAGAGAGAGGGCAAGGGAGGGAGAAAGAAAGGGAGAGAAACATCAATGTGTGGTCGCATCTCACGTGGCCCCCACTGGGGACCTGGCCTGCAACCCAGGCATGTGCCCTGACTGGGAATTGAACCAGTGACCCTTTGGTTCGCAGCCCGTGCTCAATCCACTGAGCTATACCAGCCAGGGCCAATGTCTTTTAGTTTTAAAAATTCAAGATTTTTGAGACTGTATGGATTCACCCATCATAGTTTTATAAATTGTGACCGTCTGTCTTCTTCATTATCTCCATTGCAACAAACGGGTAGTACTTGTCCTTTTCGTTGCCTCCCTTTTGGATCTATTCCAACTCCGTTCTAAGTTTCATGTACAGTGAACCCAACTGAACACAGACAGTATTCTTGACAAGAATATGAGGACAGGATAATATCTTCTCCTTTGTTTTGAATGTCTATCTTGATCATATGCAAATTTTGTCCAGTATTTGGTCCACAGGGCTAATTTCGTCAACATCTTTAGTAAAAAAATATGTATGATTTCTTTCCCCATACCTGAGCGCTCCCAAATCTTATAAATCCCTTTTGACCTATTTTCTGCTAAATGTACTGCTCCACAGGAATACATATAGAAATTCATTTAGTTTTATGCCCATTAAATAGGCTTTTCAAATCTTTCTGAATTATCTAATAAATGTGAGGTCATTATTACCTGAGTAGCAATTTTTCTGCAAAGCAATCAGAGCATTCTATGGGATTTGGAGAATAATCTGAACTATTTTTCTAGAAGAAAAGGGACATCTGGGTGGTCCTGGACCATGGACTATAATCAAGAGAGTGGTTTCCCTTCAAGATTCAACATTTTCCTGGATGTAATTGGGCCATTTATCTTAGATACAAAGTCCTAGGTAATTCCTCAGAAAAAAAAAATCATTCGCATCAATCAATTTCCTTTATCCTTAATACTTGAAAATAATTTTTAGTTTAATGTCTGTGGCGTTGCCACTCCTCAAAGCTTCAGTTTCATATAACTGTGATGTAATGATTCACAGTTACGATGGCCAAACACAAACCTTTAATCTATGAGAGCTCTACCGACAGAGCTGTGGGTATAACACACTGTTGTCCTCTCCCTTTCCGTCTCCATTACTGATATCTGAATTAAATGTCCTTTTCTTCCATTCTTTTTTGAGAGTATATCAAAAAAGAAACTCTCAAGCTAGTGTTTAAATTTAGCCCCACTGATCAATACTGACATCTAAATTAACTCCCTCTTTCTAAGTGTCAACAGCTTCCAAGTCAATATTTCCCACTCCACCAACTTCCATCGAACACAAACGCCTTCTCTAAAACTGGATTAGACAACTCTCTGAAGAGTCTTACATTGACTCAGAAAACAAGTCTGTCTAATGAGGTGTGGTGGCTTCACCGAGCAGCTGTCCCTTGCCATCTCCAAGGGCCACTGTCCTTTGCAAAGGCCTTCACAGTCTTCCTGAAGTCCTCTAACAATGCAGCACCACTCTGAACTACAGTCCCACTGTGTCGTGGGGAGAAGGAATATTCTCACCCCCATAGAAGAATTCTGTTTTTTGTTCTCCAAATCATAAAATACTGAATGGAAGTATGTACATTAGTCAAGCCTGAATTATTCATAGAGAGATGTTTTACTGTCCCATCTAACAAGCTACGTATCATCATCCCAGCTCCCTACTCCATACAGAATGTATACTTGGAGGATGACCATTCATTTCCATTTTCATATCAGTCAAAAAAACATAAGTAGTGTGTTTGGCTCTACTATTAATGCTGGAGCAAAAAAATAAATAAATAAAATTAAAAACCAGAACAGAAACAAAAGTATATATTCACTTAAAAGTCAAACAGGGATAACTTTCATGTTATTTGCTTTGTTCAGATGACCACCCATGCCGCTGTCCACTGGCAGAAACAGCTGAGCGTGAAGAGCGGAGGAGAACTCCCATGACCCGTTGGAGCCCACTGACGACCGGGCAGGTGCCACCCTCGCTGCCGGGTGTAAACTGCGCCTGCCTGTCTACTCAGATGTACTGCTTCAGAGGCCAAGAAAATCCCAGACTGAGTTGTGATGGAAGGCTTCTTTCTCTTTCTCCCAGAACCCCAGGGTGGGAGTGGGGCTTTGAAGAGGCAAATTACAGGACCCTGGATTGAGGAGGCCTGGGCTCAAGTTTCAGCTTGAGTTAGTCAAGAGGCCCAGCAAGCACTAATCCTCTGGTACCTCAGTTTCCTCATTTGTAAAATAAACACACATCACTCCCCTTCCTCCGACCCTGTGGCTTGTTCTAAAATGAGATCACAAATGAGGAAGTACTTCTCACGTGAAAAGAAAGTACTATCATTACTGCCAAGAGTTTCAGATTTGTATGCTCATCACTGCTCTGGGCCTGCCAGGATTTCTACCATGTCCCCACGGACTATATTTCTCTCCAGAGAGTCAGATGTGATCGCAGTGTAATGACACAGAAAACAACTTGGATGGCAGTGCTGTGATCTGGTCTTGCCTGGGGCTCAGTGATGAATCTTTAGCACAGCATGTTTGGGCTCTGGCCAAGCAACGACTGTCTGAGAAGTGGAGCAGAGAATACTTTTTGGCCTGTTATAATAAACAACAATGTAATAACTAAAAGAGGCATTAGCAAGAAATACCCTGTCAATAAGGGACTGCATAATAATTAAATCAAATATGATGTTTCTGTTCCCTGGGGTAAATTAATAGACTTAAGTCTGAAAGATCTAGCAGTTACTGCACCTAGTAAAAAACAAAACAAAACGTAGCTTAAACAAAATCTTCATCCAGGCATATGTTCATTGATTTTAGAGAGAGAGGAAGGGGGTAGGGGAGACAGAGAGAGAGAGACAGAGATAGAGAGATAGAGAAAAACATCGATGTGAAAAAAACATTGATCGGTTGCCTCCCATACACACTCCAACTGGGGACCGAACTCGCAACCTGGGCATATGCCCTGACGGGGAATTGAACTCACAATCTTTGGGTTCATGGGACGATACTCCAACCAACTGAGCCACCTGGCCAGGGCTGTAATATTTTTTTGTTGTACCATTGGGTCATTGTTATGTCCCTAGAGATTCCTAGAGATCTAGGTATGTCTTTAGAAAAATAGCTAGTATAATGTCTCATATTGATACGAACTTTTTCCCTTTTTAAAGTTTACTTTAATATGATAAGAAAAATCTTCAGAACCACACACACACTGAAAGAATGATAGCGACTGCTACCACTTATTGACTACCAGCTGTGTGTCAGGTCCTGTGCTAGACACACAGATGCCTCAAATTAATCAACCCAGCTCTGAAGTCTTAATATATTTATTGATAAAGGATATGTATTTCCCATGAGCTGTATGCCAGGATTGAGGACACAAAGGAAAATAAAATCCTGGGGATAACTTGGGGATGTTCTCCTTAGATTGTTATGAAAGAGAAATTTTGCATTTGCTGTTTGAGCCATTGTAGCATTAGGTCTATTTGTTAGGTCCAATAGATGGCAGCCCAGCTTTCAGAAACAAATACAATCATTCCTTAACTTACCTATTTCCTAAGGTCTGTGCACATCTGTGGCTGACCCAGCCCAAGCGGGAAGCCCGAGTTGAAGGGGGAAGAGCCGGCTCACCTGTTTGACCTCGGCCTGGAGGTGCCGCAGTTGGAGGCACTGCTCGAGCCGCTTGTGAGTCTGCTCCGCGTTGAGCTCCAGCTCGTGCTGCTTCTCGTGCAGAAACTCCAGCAGCTCCTGCACCTGGGCTGCCAGATCAATGTCCTTCTCACAGATCAGCTCAATTCCTGATTTAGAAGAATAAACAATTAAAGACCAGGTCGTACTGCAAAGACTACATTTCGTTCACTATGGATATGAAAGCTGGAATTTGGAAACAGCCACTTCAGTACTCTCCCAACGTCTACGATATTTTTCCCTGAAATTGGACAGATTGCCATAACTGGCTTTTTTGGGGATGCTCAAACATGCCATCTCTTTTGCCTGGGAACAACTTTTCAATAGATGATCAGCTCCCTATTATCAACTGGATTTAGGGAGAGGTGCTCTCTGAAAGCCCATCCGCAGACGAGACAGCACTCAGCAGTCTCTGATAGGACATTTGCCAACACCCAGAATATTCACAAACCAGCCTCTGGATCATATTGGAAAACACAAAACAAGGCCAAAAAAGACTGTGTCTCAGGAACTTCCATTAGCCGATCCGATGGGGAGACCAGCAATCTCAGCGCATGGCTACCGGAAGAAGAAATCCTCTTCGGGAGACGTCCCCGCTGCTCTCACTGAACCGTCAGAAATGCATCACTGCCCCCACCAATACACCTGCAGATTACAGGCAGGGTGTCTGCACACACTAAAGGAAATTCACTTCTATAGAGGCAAAAATAGTGCTTTACATAAGGACAATATGGGAGAGTAGGGAAAAAAATTTCTGGTGTTACATGGTAATAATTTCAGTATCTTTTCATGTTTATTTTTTTGCCAGTTTCATAATTCCAAGTCCTAGCTCCTGAAATATCTGTGGGAAACAGAAGAGAACGGCTTGTTCTTTTGGCAGTCAACTCCTTCCACTTACTATTTTCAGTCACTAAGAGGATGAGATAGAACATCTCCGTGACTGAAATAAAAAATAAGAAGGAATACAAAAATTTTTACTTCTGCAATGCTCAGCAAAGTGGAATGACCCTTGACCCCCATGTTTACCTTTACTTTCTAAAAATCTAATTAAATCCATCTGCAGCCCTGGCCAGGTGGCTCAGTTGGTTGGAGAGTCATCTGTGCACCCAAAGTTTGCGGGTTTGATCTCTGATCAGAGTGCACAGCTAGGCTGCAAGATCAACCCCAGTTAGGGCGCATACCGGAGGCAACAGATCCATGTTTCTTTCTTTCGCTTTCTCTCTCTCCTTCCCCTTCCTCTCTTCATAAAATCAATAAACATACCCCTGGGCTAGTATTAAAAAAAATCCAGCTGCAGAAGTAGATGCTCTTCCCTGCTTCCACCACAATGCAGACGTTTTTCTAGCTCCTTTTCATTCTGCATGTGTCTCTGGTGTTTAGTATGCTGGGCTTGGGCAAAGTGTCTTCCTATGGAAAGCTTATGGCTCACTGCATGTAAATAGGCTCTCTGAGCCTAGTAACTCATCAAAGAGGCCGTCCCCCTGCTTAGGACATCATCCAGAAGAGGCCTGCAGCCTGCCCTGAGGCAAGCTCTACATTTTCATCTACCTTGCTTGAAATTATTTTATGCGACAAACACAGAAAACAGAATGGGTGAGGATGACGCCTATGACACCTCTGCAGCCCTCAACAGCATATCTTGTTGTGGATGGAGAATGGGAAAAGCATGAAGACCTACTCCAGCCACACCTAGAATACAAACTCACCCCTCTCTCCCACTGCTCCCTACACATTGACACGAGTCCCAGTTAAAACCCATCAGTTGGTACATGTCCACCGATCAACAGCGAATAAAGCTTTCTTGTGTTGACACTACTCCTCTTGATCTAATCATAGGCTTAACTATTATCCTTAGAGGATCCCAGAAACACAACAAGAATGTTTGCTCAACCCTGGCTGATATGGCTCAGTTGGTTGGAGCATTATTGCCTACACCAAAGGGTTGGGGGTTCGATTCCCAGTTGGGGTGTATATGGGAGGTGACCAATTGATGCTGCTCTTTCACATCCATGTTTCTCTCTCAAAATCAATAAATATTTTTTTAAAAAAAGAATGTTTGTTCTTTGCATCAAGTAGTGGAACATATCTGTAATAAAATAGTTTGTCAGGCTCCTTAATAAAATGTTGTACAGAAGTTTCTTTCTGATGTGCTCCCACAGTGTTCTGTACCCATCAATCCATCAGGACACTCCCATTGAGGTTGGTTTCTTATAACTTGTGTGTTCCCCCAGGAATGCATACACGTGGACACTAGGTCCATGTCTGTCGTATGCTTCTCTGCGTCTTTAGGATCCAGCACAGTGCTTGACTCATAACACCCGATAAACACCTGTACAGTGAACACATGGGCCACTTTAGGGAGGAGCTCAGGTCATGCGCTGTGGTGGAAAGCACCTGAGAGCTTCGGGGAAGGACAGATGTAACTTTGAATCCATGATCTGCAACCTATGAATGGTGAGTGCCTGGGCTCAATATCCTCTCAGAGACTGGGTAAAACGGGAATCCCAAGAAAGACTTTTAGGGGTATCATGAAGACTAAGAGATGAAGTGTATATAGTACGTGGCATTTTGCTGGCTAAAAAATATCCTTTTTCCCACTTTTTCTTTCAATTGGGGAATAATATATTCACTATTGATTACTGACTGAAGGGACTATTGAATGACTTGTATAAAATGTAAATATACAATCTTATTGTCGGGTGTATAAACCTAATATATATTGGGTTGACCAAAAAGTCTGTTTAGTTTTTTCCATAAAATGAAAGACACATTTTTCATTTCACCAATAACTTTATTGATTTGGATATTTTGAATATGTCGGCTATCTCCCGCATGGTATAACATTGATTATTCTCAATTAATGTCTTGATTTGATTGCTATCAACTTCAACTAGTCTACCTGACCATGGGACATCATCCAAGGAGAAATCTCCAGCACGAAACTTTGCAAACCACTTTTGACATGTTTGATCAGTCACAGCACCTTCTCCATACACTGCGCAAATCTTTTTTTTTTTTGCATTTCAGTTGTGTGTTTTACCTTTCTTGAAATAATAAAACACAATATGCCAAAAATGTTTCTTATTTTCTTTTATCTTCAATATTAATATGGCTGCACAACAATTCACCAATTTTGATAAGTTTTTAAAAAATGCACGCTGATATGACAGCTGTCACAAAATAATCTAACAAAATTGTTTCAAATGAAGTTAAAGACAGCTACGGCCATCTTATGGAAAAAAACAAATGAACTTTTTGGCAAACCCAGTCCTTGCTCAAGGTGTCCAATTAGAAACTATGGTGGTTTGGTTGCTGTTAGACCCGTGCTCTCAACCTTGGCTCACATTAGATTCATCTGGAAAACTTTAAAAAAATCACTGTGTCCTGGCTACAACCCAGACCAAGAGCACCAGAATCTCTGGGGTGGGTCCCCGACATCAGTAAGTCTTAAAGCTCCCAGGGTGATTCCAACATGAAAACAAGACTGCAAACCACTGGATAGGATGGTACAACTGCCAACAATCCAGGGGACAGAGATATTCCTTCTGCTACACTCAGTTACTAGAATGTTCAGCACTGTATTTATTTGGGGCTCAAGGCCACAGCTAAAAATAAAATCTTGCTTTGCTTTCCTTTGCTGTCAGGTTGAGGGAACCACTTTAATTTCCTCAAGGGGAGGTGACTATGGTCTAGGGTAAGCAGTATTCCTGGCTATAATGCCCATACTTGTAATGTGTTTCTTTTTTTTGTTTTTTTTTTAAGATTTTATTTATTTATTTTTTAGAGGGGGGAAGGGAGAGCAAAAAAGAGGGAGAGGAACATCAATGTGTGGTTGCCTCTCACACGCCCCCTATTAGGGACCTGGCCTGCAACCCAGGCATGTGTCCTGACTGGGAATCGAACTGGTGACCCTTTGGTTCGCAGGCTGGCACTCAACCACTGAACCACACCAGCCAGGGCCTGAAATATGTTTCTAGAGCGTGTTTTTAAAATATGTATCTGTCTCAGACAGAGAACATCTTATTTTCTCCTTTCTCCTTCCCACCCCATTCTTCTTTCTGCATTACTGCCTTAGCACAGCACCAGTTCAGAAATTACAAAGTCCTTTAATCAGGTTTTTAGATCAGTATTCTCAATCTTGGCCCTACATTAAAAATCACCTGGGAAGTTTAAAAGATTCTGGATCCACTCCAGACCAATTAACTAAGAATCCCTGAGGGGTGTGCCCCCAACCTTGGTATTTTAAGAAGTTCTCCATGTATTTTCTAAATATACAGCCAGGTCTTGAGAACCATTGTTTTACCTCAGGTTCTCTTCTGCCCTCCTCTCAGCCCCGACCGGAACCATATTCCCATCGACCCCAGAGTAGCTTCCATTCTGGAAAAACACAGGTCTTTCCTTCCTTTTATGACATAAGTAAAATTATTTATGGCTCATTATTTTTGCCTACATTTGTTTCACCCACACTATGTCCAGTCTTGATGACTCGGCAGATATTATTACTAGAACTTGCTATATGCAAGACATAACCACTCTGCTAGGTGCTGGGGATAGAAAGAGAAGGAAGAACGAGTCCTGCCCTCATGCTGCTGAAGATGCTACAGGAACAAAAGTAACCCCGGCCAATGCCCTATGTGCGAGAATACTAGTGTAATACATAATCATTATCAAGCCTTATGGAGCCCTTAGCACGCTTGTGTATTATCCCGCTGCATCTTCACAATGACTCTCTTCGGTTTTACTCTCATGATCACCATTTTCCAGAGGAAAGCGAGGCTCGGAGAGTGAGCCACATGTTCAAGGACACCAGGGAGGAGGAGATGCGGTAGAATGCCAAGCCGAGCAGTCTTCCTCTCCTAGCTGCACTCTGAACCTCTGTGCTGAAGAAGAAGAGTGATCCCTCAAAACTCAACTCATTTAAAAAATTTATTTACTTTCACATACTGTGGCTGGAATCTTCCCGGGCATAGTATATTTGAAGCATCACTGCCACAGACTCCAAAGAGTCCTCAATGCCTTGCATAAAGAGAGAACTTGAAGCTTTGATTAAACCACAAAAGGAATATATCCATAGGATATATGGCTCTTGTCTTGTTCCTAAGGTCAAGTATAACAGTCTCATTGTCAGATTACGTTAAGGAGAGGACCTGTGGCATAATCAATGGAGGTAGTAAGGCTGAACTGTGGAAGGTAAGAAGTGGAGGAGACTTTAGGAGTCAAGGTCCACCTGCCACACTAGACAGAACTTGAGGCTCACATAGATAATGCTACAGTGAGGAAGGAATGATGAACAAGTCAAGAAATTATTCCTCTCCTGTCTTCGGCCTTCTGTTCCGAAGGCTGATGTTGATTTAAAGCAAAAGCTTTGCTTTGGTTAGAGTTGTCAGCACCCAGAGAGATTTAGGAGAACCTGACTCAGTGTTATAAACGTCATACCTGAAAATAAGTGCATGGAAATTTTCTACTTCCATTTACTCCCACAAAATCAAAATATAAGCCCTTAATTAATTTAGCATGAAGAGCTAAACACCAACCAAACTCTTAATTTTGCTTATTGTCCTTTTCTAACACAACAGTTTATTTTACCCTTAGTTCAAATATAGTTCATTAGATGTACATAATAAATGATCAAGTCTTTATTGCCTTAGTCCTGTGCCTCTGAAGTCCTGCATTCTTCTGCCACAGGAGTGTAAGTTCCATTCGGATCCCTCCCAACCTCCTCCCCTCTCCCCAGCTCTGACATGACTCTGTCCTCCCCTGCTTCAAGGCAGAGATGAGAAAGATGCCTCCACGGAGGACCAGGCATTCAGCGGCGGAGTGAGCATCCCTGAAACCCCTGGATTCATTCCCTTTGAAGCCTGAGGGGCTGTGCCAGACTGAGCAGTTAAACGTGGTAGGAGCATGGGAACCGCTAGTCCTAGCAGAGCGGGTTGAGAAGTCCAATCCAGCCTTTTTTGATAAAGCTCATTTCTAGAACAGGATACTGTGGGGGTGGGCAGCCCATCTGCCTGGGGTGTTTTCACCCACTCAGCCCTCATGGTGAAGGTGGCTGCCAAGTACAACCAACCCCTAGTCTTAGGCAGTTTTTAGGGAATGCAAGTCCCAGCAGTCTTCCCGTTACCATGGATACCTAGCTGTTGGAGAAGAGGTAGGCTTTCCGCCGAACCCTGGTCCTAAGTGCCACGGATTTTCAGGCAGACAAGCCCCTTCTTGCCAGACACATCGATACTGAGGGAAAAGGTCTGGAATCCTGCATTTCTAATTAGCACTCAGTGATGCTGATGGTGCTGGTCTAGAGCCCACACTTTGAGAAGCAAGGTCCTAGATCAGCAGTGATACACCAGAATTATCTGGAGGGCTTTCAAACACAGACTGTTGGGCCGGACCCCAAGAGATTCTGATGTGATAGGTTCTAGAAATGAGCCCTTAAACTTGCATTTCTAACAAGCCCTCCAGTGGAGACGTCGATGCTGCTGACCTGGGAACCACATTTGGGAGTCACTGTTCCGGGGCATTCATTTTGTAGGTATCAGCTGCTGTGATTTAACCATTGTGATGAAAAGCAGTGGCCTCAGCCCTGGCTTCAGAGTGGGATCCCCTGAGGAGTTTTGTTGATGTCCAAGACCCATTCAGAGGTTGTTAAATCAGGTATCTCAGAGAGGGGCCTGGGCACTGTCATAAAACAGACACCAGATAAACTACAATGTGAATGGCCCTTCCTGGGGCTGTCTGGGGCACAGACCTATTCACAACACAAATGAAAATTCAAAGAAAGACTATGCTGACCAAAGTGAATAGAATTTCCCAGGTTGTCTCTCCTCTGGTTAGATATAAAGTTCCTTTGAATGCTTCGGATTTAATCATTACTTATCCTACAAATACGTTAAAGGAAGCATAGTACTCTAAAGTTAAGTTTGATTGCTAAGGCTTGCCTAACAATCTCATGATTCTAAATACCCTTCATGATGAATAGGGACACGGACCAAGAGTGCTTTAAAGAGTAGATGGCTGGTGAGGAGCCTGAGCCAACAAGGGCGAGGCAGGTGAAGGGGAGGAGGACAGCGGGTGGGACGGGTGTACAGGCCTGGGCTTCAGCTTATCTGAGTGGTTTCTTTTTGCTGGGCTAGGTGGGCTGGGGGCTGTGATGACGCCTTCCAGTTCTGATAACAAAGGCCGACTTGAAGGTATGACAATAAGGTTTCATTTTTTTAATCCTCACCAAAGGATATGTTTACAGATTTTTTTAGAGAGAGAGAAAGGGAGAGAGAGGGAGGTGGAGTGGGGGCGGGGGAAGAGAAGGGGGAGAGCGAGGGAGAGAGAGAAGGGAGAGAAAGGGAGCGAGGGAGGGGAGAAGGGAGGGAGGGAGAGAGGGAACGTCAATGTGAAAAATATCAATCGACTGCCTCCTCCCACATGTGCCCTGACTGGGGATTGAACCAGAACCTTTGGTATATGGGGTGATGCTCCAACCAACTGAGATACTCGGCCAGCGCTAAGGTTTCACGTATTTGTAGGACAAATAGTGAATAAATCCTGAGCAGGAGAAAAAGTCAAACCTGGGTAAAGAGACCATGTTTTTTTGAATTATAAAATTATACGGCCTTGCCATAAATTTTTATCAGCACTTCTTAACACTCACGCACAGACCAGGGACAAAAAACTAGGCTCTGAGAGTCCGGAAGCGGGGACAAGGAGCCAGCCCTAGGGGAGGAGACAGGGCAGGACAGTGCGTGTGGTGGGGTGCAAGGGGGTGTTCACACATTTGAATACAATTCACAGGCACAACCGACTGCTTTTGGAGCTAAGCTGGTTTATTTTCCAGGCCGCTATTTTTTTCTTTTTCCTTTTTTTGGGAATCTGCTTATTTCTACCACTAGTTTTTCCCCATTCTCTCCACGGTGCCAGGAGAGCCCAGCCCTGCCTTTACCACAGCCTAACCGGCCAGCCTCTCACAAGCTACTTCAGCTCTCATGCTTCGGCTTCTTTTTCTTTAAAAGGAGGCCAAAAAATCTGTTCCTTATAGCTGTAGGAATAAAATGAATGAACGGAGTGGAAGTCAAGCTGCCAGGAGAACAAGGATGGGGCAGGCTGCCTACCTGAGGCCTGGACTTCCATGATGTACTGGTGCAAATCCTGGCCCTGCTGGATGACCTCGAAGGTCATGTTGTTCATGGCTAGCTTCCGCTCCGTATGGCGCTGGAGCCGCTGCTCTGCTAGTGTCAGATCCTCCGTGTTGAAGTCGTTCATCTGCCGGAGCAAGTCTTCGTTCCAGGCATCTAGCTCTGCTGTCACCTGTCAGGGAACAATCATCAGTCCAGGCTCACTGGTCCAGGAGAGACTGCTACACTCAGGGATTCCAAGCCTTCTTAACTCACCTGACTCCCAGATCAATCTCTGCCTTGCATCTCTTTAACCTGCCCCGCACTCAGCTATACATGCCTTTGAAAGTGCTTTGTGTGTGTTTCAATGTCTATAGCAACAGCAGTGGAGAGCAGGAAACATTTACATGATCAATTATGGCTTATAAAGTTTTTGCACACTCCATTCAGTTCGAGCCTCACAATGCCCTAGAGCCAGGCAGGGTGGACATCTCCAGGTCTGTCTTGCAGAAGAAGAAGCTGCGGCTCACTCACAGATGGAATGCTTTGCCCAGAGGTAACCCTGCTTGCAAGGCATAGACCTGAGGCCATAGCTCAGGTCTTCTACTGACTACAAAGATTTTGCCCACTACATCACAACTGTTACTCTAGGACAATCTCATAATTGGAGAGGTCCTCAGAACTTAAGTATTGAATCTAACTCTTTTCAAGAAACAGAAAATGAGGGCTGGAGAAGCCCAGTAAATGGGCTGAGGTTACACAGTCTGTGAGAGCTGGTACACATCAAACCCTGAGTCTCGGTCTGTTCCCATGTTCTATCGCACAAGTTCGCTTCCTCTATTACAAAGGCTGACACACCTGGAGACGGTCACTAAACAAGGGGTAAATATGTAGTATTGAGACAGGAGAGTAAGAAGCTAGGAAAATTCCTGGGCAAGTGGAATGGGGAAACTGAGACAAGAAAATTAAACAAGTCCAAACAGTTTGAGCAATTTACAGCCAGCTGATGAATCACAAGACCTTATCTCCCCTAACCAAGGACACTCGAGAGCAAATGGTTGATTCTTCTCCTCTCTAACCCGAGAATACAGAACCTCCCTGGCTATAACCATAGGTATCTGGGGAAGAAAAGAATGCTAAAGCAGCAGGAGAGATAACATGGAACAAAGAGAGCCAGCTTGGGAAGAGGCTGCCCCTGACTTCTCTTTCAGTCCTCTTCCAAGAGAAACAGCATCTCGCACTCCCCCTAGGAATTTCCCCCTCCCAAATTCCCACGTTTCCCCTATATAAACTTAACTTCTGAAAGCTCAAGGTAAGGTGGATGTTAGGGTTTTTACCCATCACCTTCTCAGATTGCTGGACTCTGACATGGAAAGCGCAATTATGATCCAATCCCTTTCTGCTCTTTGGCTGAGCGGTGACAGGCAGCATGAGCCCCGGACTCGGTTGCCTTCCAGTTTCAGTATAGCGATAGAAATCCAAGCAGATTATACTCTACTGAAAGGCACCAATGATTCTAATAAAGACTGAAGCATGTAATAAATGGAAACTTTGTCTTGATATGAATTTTCTAATTTGTTATTGCTTTACACCTTTGCTCATGTGGCTTCCCCTCATCTACTCTCAAGTACGTGACTGCCCAGAGAATCTGAATCCTACACTTCCTTTACAAATGCTGCAATCCTTCACAGAACAGGGACTCAGAAGTACTGAAATGGGTAATAGTTCCACATGATAAATGAATCGGATAAAAATTTTTCTAATGTGGTCTTCGGGTCTGTTATCTCATGCTATCCCCACAGCAGCCCTGTGAAGGCACAGGGATCGTCACCCCCTCTTCTGAGAAGATAAAATGAAAGCCTCACCCCAGATCAAACAGCCACACTATAGCCCGGGTGGCCTGAGCACATATCCCAGGGCCCCAGCTTAGCAATTTTCACTGCTGGGCTCCATAGCAGCTGACATGTGGCATGGCCTTCCCGGTCACCAAGAGCTGCTGCTCCAGGAACATCAGGGAGCAACAGGAAGGAGAAGACCAGCTGCAGGCAGCCTGGAGGTGTCACTCTATCTCCCGTGCTGGGGCCATACAGACCATGAGGGGAAAGGCAAGCAGTAAGAAATGAGGGGTTGCTGTCTGGGACACAGCATTCCATTTTTCTGTCTGAAAGTAAGACCTTCCTTCATTGAAAGTGTAGCTACTCTCGTTGACTCAGAGATGGGGGAACAGTAGATACCACCTTCACTGTACTGGTTTCCCACCTCATGCCCACGCATCTTTTTAGGTCATTAAGGGATCCACTGGGCTGAGCGGGAAAACCTAGTATCTAAGGTACTTATTGTGGGCAGGCAAAACAGGTTTTTGTTTTATCCCTCTTTGTTTTTTTTTTTATTACTTTATTGTTGTTCAATTACAGTTATTTGCATCCTCTCCCTCCCCTCCCCCCTCCCCCCAGCCCCCACATCCCCCCCCAGCCTCCCTCCTCCCCCTTAGTTCCCTCCATGTGTCCTCTGCAGTGATTCCTGAAAACGCTTCTCCCTCTTTGAAAAGCACTTAATTCTGTAACTACAGGAGTTGAACTGAGTAGAGTGATAAATGATTTATAATTTATTAGATAATCTGTAGGGTGACTAGGCCTGTATAGACTAGACTTATAGATATGTTTTCCTTCTTATACTGAAAAAATTAAAATATAACATATACAATAAGATATACATAGAGTAGGGTGAAAGTAGGTTTACAGTTGTTCATATGGAAAATAATACAATAACTAATAAAGAACAACACAAGAATAATCTGTTTTGTATACTCACAACTGTAAACCTACTTTTGCCCCACCCTGCATTAGTTCTAGGAGTTTTGACAATTTTATACACCCATGTAGCCATCACCAAAAACAAAATATGAACCTTTACCATCACCTTAGGGAGTCCACTTGTGCCCCCTTCCTGGCCCCCACCCCCACTCAGGTACCACTTTCTGATTTCTCTCATCACAGATGTAGTTTAGCCTGTTCTTGGATTTTCAATGAAATCACAGAATGTACTCTTTCAGGTCTGGCTTTTTGTGTTCAACACACTGTATTTAAGATCATCCATGCTTTGTGTCAATAGTTCATTCTTTGCAACTGCTATCCATGGTATAGATATGCCACAATGTGTTTATTGATTCTCTGACTGATGAATTTTTGAGTTGTTTCCAGTGTTTGGCTATTATGAATAAGGCTAACGTGAAAGTTCTTATACAAGTCCTTCCGTGGGCATAGATTTTCACTTCTTGTCCTAGGAGTGCGATTGGAGAGCCATAGGGTGTATGTGAGTGAAGCATTCCAGTAGGAGCTCCACATTCCCCATAGGCATGTATTGGGTTGGCCAAAAAGTTCGTTTGGTTTTTGCCATAAAATAAAAGACACGCTTTTAATTTTCACCAATAACATTATTGATTTGGATATTTTGAGCATGTTGGCTGTCTCCCACATGGTATAATGTTGATTGTTCTCAATTAATGTCTCAATTTGATTGCTATCAACCTCAACTGGTCTACCCACCCATGGAGTACCATCCAGTGAGAAGTCTCCAGCACAAAACTTTGCAAACCACTTTTGATATGTTTCATCAGTCACAGCACCTTGTCCATACACAGCACAAATTATTTTCTGTGTTTTAATTACATTTTTACCTTTCTTGAAATAATAAAGCATAATGTGCTAAAAACGTTGCGTATTTTCTTCCATCTTCAATATTAAAATGGCTGCACAAAAATTCACTAATTTTGATAAGTGCTTTTAAAAAATGCACACTGATATGACGGCTGTCACAAAACAATCTAACAAAATTGTTTCAAATGAAGTTAAAGACAGCTAAGCACTCCCAGCGCCGTCTTACAGAAAAAACCAAATGCACTTGTTGTGCAACCCGATATGAAAGCTCCAGTTGCTCTACACCCTCAGCATCGTTTGGTGTCATGAGCCTATTTAAATTTAGTCATCCTAGTGGGTGTGAAATGGTATCTCATGGTTTTATGATGACTAACGGTGGTGAGCACATTTTCATATGCTCCTGGCCATTTGTGTCTACTTTTTAAGTGTTTTTTAAGTCTTTTGCCCATTTTTCAAAAACTAGGTTGATTATAGGTTTGTGAGAGTTCTTAATGTATGCTAGATATAAGCCTTTTATCAGCTAATATATTGAAAAGAGCCCAAGCAAATTTTTTAGTTCATTTCCTTGCCTACAAACTAAAAGAAATTAAAATAAACTAAGACAGCAAGCATGAAAGGAAGAACCAACCTTTCTTTCAATTTTGGTTTTTGTTTTGTTCCATAAATTGAGTCTATGGACTTCTGGCCAAGATGGAGGCGTAGGTAGACACACTGCCTCCTCACACAACCAAAAAAGGAAAAACAACAATTTAAAAACAAAAATCAACCAGAACTGACAGAAAATCAAACTGTATGGAAGTCTGACAACCAAGGAGTTAAAGAAGACACGTTCACCCAGACCAGTAAGTGGGGCAGAGCCAGGAGGAGAGCAGGAGGAGATCAAGAGGCGAGACAGCGGGTTGTGGAGCGGTACCGGCAATGCTGCAGCTGCCCGGAGAGGCTCGTGGCCAGCGCACTCGGCATAACCCGCAGCTGGCCAACCTGGACCCAGCGGGGCCGAGAATGGTGGACTGGGGGGTCCCTCATTCGTGCACAGATAAACTGGAAGAAAAAGCTGGGGAGCAGAGCAGACTGTGCAACTCACCATCTCGGGGAAATAAAGCCTCAAACCACTGATTGAAAACACCTGTGGGGGTTGAGGCGGTGGCGAGAGGAACTCCCAGCGTCACAGGAGAGCTTGTTGGAGAGACCCACGGGGACTTAGAATGTGTATAAGCCCTCCCACCCGGGAACCAGCACAGAAGGACCCAATTTGTTTGTGGGTAGCGGGGGAAGTGACTGAAAGCCAGAGAGAGCAGAGCAAGTGCCATTGTTCCCTCTCAGGCCCCACTCCCACAGGCAGCATCACAACACAGCCACTCGGGTTGCCCCACCCTGGTGAATACCTCAGGCTCTGCTCCTTATACATAACGAGCAGAGAAAAAAAAAATGGCCCAAATGAGAGAGGAAATCAAAACTCCAGAAAAAATACAACTAAGTGATGAAGAGATACCAAACTTATCAGATGCACAGTTCAAAACACTGGTAATCAGGATGCTCACAGGATTGGTTGAATTTGGTCACAAATTAGATGAAAAAATGAAGAATACGCTAAGAGAAATTAGGGGAAATGTACAGGGACCCAACAGTGATGGGAAGAAAACTGGAATTCAAATCAATGTAGTGGACCAGAAGGAAAAAATATTCAACCAGAAAAGAATGAAGAAACAAGAATTTTAAAAAATGAGGAGAGGCTTAGGAACCTCTGGGACAAGTTTAAACATCCCAACATCCAAGATGCCAGAAGGAGAAGAGGAAGACCAAGGGATTGAAAACTTATTTGAACAAATAATGAGGGAGAACTTCCCCAAGCTGGTGAAGGAAATAGACTTCCAGGAAGTCCAGGAAGCTCAGAGAGTCCCAAAGAAGTTGGACCCAAAGAGGAACACACCAAGACACATCATAATTACATTACCCAAGATTAAAAAGAAGGAGAGAATCTTAGAAGCAACAAGAGAAAAGAGGACCTACAAAGGAATTCCCCTAAGACTGTCAGCTGATTTCTCAAAAGAGAGCTTGCAGGCAAGAAGGGGCTGGAAAGAAGTATTCCAAGTCATGAAGGGCAAGGACCTGCATCCAAGAATATTCTATCCAGCAAAACTTTCATTTAGAATAGAAGGGCAGATAAAGTGCTTCTCAGATAAGGTCAAGTTCAAGGAGTTCATCATCATCCAGCCTTTATTATATGAAATGTTAAAGGGATTTATATAAGGCATGGAGGGATATCAACAGGGGAGTGGTAGGGGGAGAGAGGGGGAAAAGGTACAGAGAATAAGTAGCATAAATGGTAGGTAGAAAACAGACAGGGGGAAGTTAAGAATAGTATAGGAAATGCAGAAGCCAAAGACCTTATGTGTATGACCCATGGACAAAAACTAAAGGGTGGGGAATGGGGGGGTATGGGGCGGAGGGGAATAAAGGGGGGAAAATGGGACAACTGTAATAGCATAATCAATAAAATATAAAAAAAATTAGTCTATGAAGGGTCTGTTTGTTGCAGGAAGATCCCAGAGGGATCCCAAGGCCAGGGTCCTGGTGAGGAGGAGCAAAGTTGAGGTGCTTAAGTTAGGACAGAGTGGCTCAGAGGTCTGGCTAATCTTGGGAATTGAACCTAAACGAAATGTGAACTGTGTCTAGGAGTCTATGTCCAGTGTTTCTGTATTCCTTCTTCTCCCTTCCCTACCACACTCACTACCAGACACATTAGGCTATAGGACCCAAATATGATAGGAAGCCTGAAGAATGTGAATTTCAAGGCAGAAAAGCAGAAAAGCCTGACTTCTAAAGCTGCCCTCCATGTATTTAAATGCTCTTCACTCTGACTCTCTCTTCACATTCTACTCATGCACTGATGCCCAGAGCCTTGTAACAGTTTCATCTGTGCATTTTTTTCTGATTGATTTGTGTATTTCTAACATTTGCTGGAATTTAAATTTATTCTCTTTTCTATTTCCTCAAGGACTACTCTCTCTTGGGTTTCTCTTCTCTACCTTCTTTTTGGGGTACAAGGCTGGCATACAACAGGTACTCATTTTTTTATAATAACTTTGTTTCCAAACCTGAAGCTTACCTACCGCTAATGAACAAACCTAGCTCTCCAGCTTCATCTCATGCACTTCTGTTACACGAGCCAGTCTGCTGCTTTACTCACTGGCCCTGAGAGTTAGCTTTGCCCTCTCAGCCTCCTTCCCTGGTTCAGTAGCCTTGAAAGGCCCCTGTCCCTCCTCCCAGTCTATTCAAGTCCTCACCACCTTCAGAGTAAACACTCTGGCATGAAACCACCCCGAGACCCAGATGTTTATCTCTGGCTTATCTCATAACATGGGGCATGGGCTAATTTGCTAATACAGAGACAAGACTCTAAAAATACATACACACAAAACCCCAAAACAAACAAATAAAACTCGCACTAGGGAATTAATTTGGTGATTTAACTCCATTTGGAAAAGAAACCTGGAAGAATTTGTTCAGGGCAAAAACTAGGGCCTGAACCAAATAGATGAAAGAACACAAGGTGCCCACAGGAAATTCAGCTTTTAATCAACCTAATTTGCTTTCTCCTTCCACTCAATTAACCCCATCTCAGCTCCTGGCCCACTCACTCTTGGCTCCAGTGGCCTCTCTCCTTGCTCTCCTGAATTAATTGGAGTGTTAGGGAACAATGACGTCTTTGAGAGATATGTTGGCAATGTATCTATTCTAACAACTGTATACTCTAAAGCCACAGCCTAAGGGAAATCAGAAAAGGAGCTAGAGAGAAATTTATAAAGGATAAGAGGCAGTGGGAAATGGGAAGGCTCACTTCAAAACGAAGCCCGAGAGTTTCCTGCCAGACGAGATTCACTGAATCCAGCATTCTGCTGCCAAAAATTGGCCCTAGGGACTTGGTTTAGCAGCTGCCTAGTGCTCCAGTGTGAGGCAGCCCTCTCCATTGGTCTCTCCCGTTTTCTGGGCCCTTCCCAGTATTTATATGCAGAGAACACTTTAGCCTCTCCCCTCCAAATGTTTTATTCCATGCCTGCCTGAATCAAAATTCACCTGCCCCTACTCTTCCCACTTCCTGTGGTCTATTCCTATAACTTAGCTCTTTGTTATTGCCTGCATAGGCAGAAATCTCTCTGTGTAGTCTTTTTCTTCAGGTCCCTTTTAGATGCTGGTTGGTCATGACAAAGATGACGATCATGACTGAAGAAGTATTTTACCTTGTGTGTGTATTATGGAGTAGACAGTGTGACGCATTTGACTAACCTTCTTTTCTTCAATCCGCATAGGAACTCTGGCAGGGAACTAAGGCCCAGAGAAGTCAGATTGTTTTCCCCATGGTCACAGGGCTGGCAGTGGCAGAGCTGAGCATTCAACTACAAAGTCCAGTGCTCTTAACCATGGTGGTCTATCAATAAGGCCAGTCCCAGTGAGGCAGGAGATGGCGCAGGAAGAACTTTGAGACTGTGTTGCCGTTGCTGATCAGCGCTTAGCATCCTGGTTACCAGGCAACACCTTTTAGCAGTTAGGTAGAACAGATAGTAAACCAAGGCAGGGAGGAGGAGGGAGACATGTCTCACCCACTAACTCAGCAGTCCTGAGCCTGGTCCGATAATATTGCCAGGTATTCCAACATCACAGGAAACACCGTGCTAACACCGGAGGAGGGAAGTCATTGAAATTCTATGTATCATTTCCACCATCTGAGAAAGAAAGCTTTGAAACTGTGTATTCACCCAAGGCCTGGAAGGGGGTCCACAATGCCCAAAGCAGCAGCCCATAAAACAACTTTGGTTAATTGCCTGCCTCTGGTCACTATCTGTTTTACGAGGGAGTCCCTGATGCTTACAGAAAGAGCCCAGGAATAACTTTGGGTAACTGCCCCAATTTTAATTAACTGCCCCCTGTCGCATATCTGTTTTATAACAAGATAAACAAATGGGCTCTGGAGCAAGATAAGGATTTGGGCTAACAGACCCCCATACATACCTAAGTTTGAGTAGTCGGGTCCCCTTGAGAAAGCCAGCGCTACCTTTACCCATCAATCAGTATGTAACCTGTTCACCTCCGTAACACCAAATATGCAAGCTCTCAGAACAAACGACCTGGCGCGCACCCGCCACTCGGCCTTTGTTCGCCACCCTTATCCTGCTTTGCCCTGAACCTATGCCTTTCCCCGCCCCCCGTGCCTTGGCAAGGCCCACCAATAAACCCGGCTTGCACGCTCTTAGATTGGCTGATCTGTAACTCTTTACGGCATCAGCAAGAAGAATGGGTCTGTCCCATTAACACAAGAACTGAATCTGAGGGTGTCTTTCTTTTTCTTATTCTCACTTCAGAGAGGTGCCCATTTAACCTTTTCCCTGTTTTCTTCCTCAAAACCCCCTCCTTGATAGCTCCATTTTCTTTAGTTCACATGAACCTTTTAAACTAATGTGTTCCTTGAATTGATCAATAAAGTAATTGTGGTTTGTGACCATATATAAATGCCAGGAGTGATTTACCCTGGTAAAAAAAACACACAGCCGTCCCCCAGTAGGGTGTTTCTGTTTAAGAGTTTGGTGATTTTTTGAAGCTGACCCTGGCAGATTACTTGGTAGAAGGGTAATGCTAACCTATCTAGAATTTTCTGACCCCCTAGGAGCCTCTGTCTGGACAAGAGACACAGCTGCAACACGACGTTAGGGCGTGAGCGGTGGGAGGGGGGCTTCAGCAGAGAGCAGTGCAGCCACCCTCGGTGCCGGTGCCGCCAGAGCCCAGCCGTGGCTTCTCACAGCAGCTTCGTGAACACGCGGGGGTTGCCTTGGATGACCCAGTCACAAACTCAGAGAGAAACGATCGGAAAGAATAAGATGGGATATTTAACTGCTTAAAATATGGGAGCAAATATGCATGAAACTATACCGTTAATAATAATATTCATGCCAAATACAATGTATTAAGTGTCATTAAGTGCCAGGAACTTTGCTAACCATGTTCTATGTGTTAACTCATTAACCTTAATAACTCTATGGGCCAGGAATTATTATTCCCACCCCCATTTCTCACATGCGGAAACTGAGCAGGTAACTTGCCTAAGGCCGCACGGTGGGTAAAGCTGGCAAAACAGGTTCCAAGACCAGGCAGTCTAACTCCGGCACTGGGCGGCGAGGGCGGTGTCCTGCTGCTTTTCAGCAAGTGGGGCGTGTGTGTGTGTGTGTGTGTGTGTGTACATGCTTATGATTTCGTAATAAAAGATTTTGTAATAAAAAGGGACGTTATTTGTGCTGGACCCTGTCTATAGCCCCCCCCCAATTAAATTTATTTATAAAAAAATTGTATATTTATTCTTACATGTTTAAACTTCAGTCACCTTCAAAGTATTCTCCATTTGATGCAATACACTTATTGAGACATTTTCTCTACTGCTCAAAAACAGTTTTTGAACTCATTGATTTTGATGCCTTGTAGTGCTTCTGCTGTTTTATGTTCCACATCTTTCACATCAGCAAAACACTTCCCTTTGGAGACTTTTTTCACTCAGGGTAACAAAAAAAATTAATTTGGGGTGATATCGGGTAAATAGGGAGAGTGGGGAGTGGGGTTCATGTCGTTTGTGGTCAAAAACTACTGAACGCTCAGTGTGGTGGGCAGGTGTGCTCATAAATCACCCATCACAAAATGGGTAAAGGCATTGGAAGAGTCTTCAAAAAAATTCACTGAAGCCAAGTGTAGCCTCTGACAATAATGCCAGTTGGTACCCTGGGCTCCTAGACACTCAGCTAGTGAGGGAAGCCTGTACTATAAGGGGTCCTTCCTCCAGAAGATAATTCCATTTTTTTGGTTCCCTGTATACATATATACATACATATGTATGTATATGTAATTTGTGTGTGTCTATACAAGGTCTGTCCAGATAAAGTCCAGTGGTTGTTAATATAATGAGAATGGTTTGCATGACATCAATGTAACATGGCAGCCGAGGAGAGGGGACTGGAATGCATATTCGTGAACAGTGACGACTTCACTGTCCTAGTCAGTGGGGGCAGTAATGCCATTGAGTGGGCATGTGCACTGTGTGGCCGTCTCATTCAAAATACCTGAGCGAGTAGAGCAACAAATCTGCATCAAATTTTGCATTAAGCTTATACATTCCTCTTCGGAAGCTATTCAGATGATTCAGAAGGCTGCAGCTATGGGCAGCTGGCGATTGGCAGCTTCATCATGATAATGAACCTGCTCATACAGAGTTTTTTCTGTGAAATGTAAATCACCCAGGTGACTCAGCCCGCTACAGCCCAGATTTGGTACCCTGCAACTTCTGGCTTTTCCCAAAATTAATATCACCTTTGAAAGGGAAGACATTTCAGACCATCAATGAGATTTGGGAAAATACGATGGGGCAGCAGATGGCGACTGGGAGAACTGTGTGAGGTCCCAAGGTGCCTACTTTGAAGGGGACTGAGACGTCAGTGTCCTATGGACAATGGTTCTTGTTTCTTCTTCAATAAATGTCTCTATTTTTCATATTACATGGCTGGGTACCTTCTGGACAGACCTCGTATATCACACATGTTACACATATTAAAGTCCAATCCCATTCCAACCGAGAGTGGGGGGAGGGTCCAGGTGTCTCACTGTGGTGAGGCTGCTCTGAAATACATGGGCTATCAATTGCAAAATGACCATAGTTCTGTTTTATGATGTCATTTTTTTACTAAGATGAGAAAAGTGAAAGCTAAATAGTCTTCACTGCCCTACAAGTGGCGGGTAAGAAGGAAAGACGTACTGCGGGCGGGAGACGGCCCAGCTGCTTGGGAAGAACGACTTCATCTGCAATGGGTCTGCATGCCAAGGCGGGTCACCACTGTGAAACTGAAGTAAACTGAATTATCACATTCCTTTATTCTTCATGTCTAAGAATATGATGTGAAGTTCTTTTCTGTTAATCGATTTACAAAATGATAAAACTAGTGAGTGTTAATGCAGATTATTTTATAGATATATTATAACATTTTCCTATTTTAGAAATATATATAATCTGTCTAAAGAGTTAAAATGTTTTTTAAATTATTTATTTATTTTTAGAGAGAAGGGAAGGGAGGGAGAAAGAGGGAGAGAAGCATCAATGTGTGAGAGAAACATCGATCAGTTGCCTCTCACACGCCCCCAAAATATTTCTTTATGTAGCAATATAAAGACCTTTGGGGATATAACAAGAATTTTCTGAAAAAGCAAAAGGACTTGGCAGTAAAGAAATACACTCAGTTGTCAATTTTCAGCAACATGATGTAAGAACATATTGTAACATGCTGTAATCGATGGGTTCAAATGACAGTTACCTAATTTCTATTCCAATTGGATAATTTAGATAACTGAATAATTTTAGGACCAATTTCGTGTACTTTTCTTCATTATTATCATGATTAAAACTGAGATCTTTGATACAATCAGGACTGATCTTAAGGAGATCATGAGTGGTTATTTTATCCTTATCTTTGCTTCTTAATCAGTTTGAGACTTCCAGGAGTCTATTCTGCTTTCCAAAGATCTCTCTTTGTTGAAGAGCTCCTACAACATCTATTGTTCGCTCATTCTAGTGTTTATCAATGCTTTAATGCCAGAATCTTCTTCTCCCCTGTACGCTGAATATCAAGTACTGGAGCTTACACCTGCTTCCTCCTGCTGAACCCCTGCGTCCCTGTCAGGGGCGAGGTGCACACAGCATTTGGGCCTTGACAATGCAACCTGACTTCAGTTCTCTAGCCCCAGGCCCACCCGTTACAGAAGGATGTGAAACTTTCCATCAGGGGTCTTCAATCATTTCCTAAAAACATATGACTTGCGGCTATAAAAAAGAACAAAATTTTACCCTTTGCAACAGCATGGATGGACCTGGAGCACATTATGCTAAGTGAAACAAGCCAGTCAGAGAAGACAAATACCATATGATTTCACTTACATGTGGAATTTAATGAACAAACTGAACTAACAAGCAAAATAGAGACAGACTCATAGATGGAGAGCAGGCTCACAGCTAGTGGGGGGATTAGGGAATGGAGGGATTGAGCAATAAGGATAAAGGACTCGTGGACAGGGACCACAGTGTGGTGATTGTGGGGGAGGGGAGTAATAAGGGGGGTAAACAGTAATGGAGAAAAATATAATAAAAAGAAGAAGAAAAACACGTGACTTGCCAGAATAATGGAGCAGTGTGAATAATCCTTAAAGAGAAGATGGAAGAGAAAATACCCCAATGATTCTGAAAAATCAATTTGAGAAAAGTCTAGAAGAGACTATCAAATAAATATTTTGTGAAAATTTTGGTTTACTTTATTGTATTTATTCTGCATTTCCTTCTTAAAGGATCACGTTTGAGGCACATTTAGAAAATGCTCCAGTGATCCCTAGGAGGAGCCCACAAAGACCGACTCAAACAGATCTCATTTTCCTCCTGGACACAGTTACTGTGTTGGTGGGTCTGAGGTCTGTTACCAAATACGGAATGTGGCTGGCTCTGCAGAACCTCACACAGCATCTACAGGAGGGACGTTGTGAAGCCGGACTGACACGATGTGGCCCTTCAGTGGTCCACAGTCGGCACCATGACTGCGCGGCCCGAGGGCGCTGTGTCCCTGGAGGGGAGCAGTGAAGACCTGCCTGACCTGGTCAAGATTTCATCTGGTCACATGTTACAGCAACTACAAATCCAATATATTTTGATAGGCTGAAGAACTGGGCCAACAAAAAAAGTAAAATTTGAGAGGGAAAATATATAAAAAGCCTTTATTTAGGTTAACAAAAAAGTCAGCATTAACAGCATGGTGAGAAAAGGGGGTGAGTGGAGTTCGAAGAGGGTAAAGGGGAACAAGTGCTGATGGAAGGAGACCTGATTTGGGGAGGTGAACACACAATACAACATACAGATGGTGTATTGCAGAACTGGACACCTGAAACCAATGTCACACTGATAAATTCAATTTTACAAAAGCACATGTGAAGCAATTACCTTGAAAGAGCAACCAGGAGCTTTTACAAGAGCACAGTCCCAGACAAGACGGGTGATGAAGTCACCAAAAAGACCCCTAACTGCGGGCTGCACTGGGAGAGCCCAGTGTCCGGAACACGCCCATCCAGGTGTGTGTCTAGGAAGGCATGACCAACAGAGGCCCCCCAGCAACAGGTGAGCGAGAGAGTCAGGTGTCTGGAAACCATGTCACATCCAGAAATCGGTGACTAAATTGGAAATATGTAGCACGGAGAAAGGCTGATAATGAACAGAAATACTAAATTTTTAAGTCAGAAAGGACTGCAGACATAACTTACCACAATCTCAACATTTTTCAGGTAAAGGAAAAGAGGCCTGTGATGACCATTTTGAAGTATTTTACAGGCTGACAAATAAAGGGGGAACAGATTTGTCCTGTGTTTCCAGAGGGCAGATCCAGGCCCAAGTGTAGAAAGGCAAAGAAATCTTGAGCTCCCTCTTGTCTCTCCCCTGGCCCTCCCCGCTGCTTCTGGGCTCTGGAAATCTTCCGGGAGAGGCTGGGTGGCATCCTGCAGGGATGCTAAGGTGAACTCTCACAGGGAAGCCTTCCGCGGGCAGCCCGATAAAGACAGGCATTCCTGCCTCTGCGTTCTCGTCAAACCGTGCTACCACATAGTATGACGGTTCTGTTTCTGTGTTTTCTGCCCAACTAGGCCCCTAATGCCAGGGACTGTATCCTCAATGCCCAAAATAGTTTTTGGTACATAGTAGGCACTCACTAAACGTTTACTGAGTTGAATCTCTATCAGGTAAAAGGTTGACTGAGTGATCTCTTTCAAATGTAAAATGCTAAGGGCCTCTGCATATAACCAATTAAAGAGTTGAGACCACGTGTAAATCAAGTCAGTTTTGTGCCTCGCAGGCGGCATGTTCTTTCTTGAAGGCCGTCTTGTCCCAGCTTCAGCCCGGCCCCAACCTGCCCTAACGTGGACCCCACGAATTTATAGTCGACTATTCCATTCCTTACTCAGGTCAATTGCACAGATTAATTTTCAGGTACATTGAGCAAACTTTTATTGTTATCATAGAGTCAGAGATCTAAAAGAAAGATCATAACTGTGACCTATTTTTCATAAAGTCCCTTGTTTCTTCCTTGGTGTCATTTCCAGTGTTCTCCAACACAGGCATGCCCACCCATAGGATGCTCAAGATTATCCACTCATAACAGAGAGTAAATCTCTGTCTATAAATATGCAGATATATGTATATATATTACATGCACACATATTAGATCAAACAAATAAAACAGATAGGAAGTTCCCCTAAACTTTCACTATCAGACCACATAGCAGATGGTGTGGTATGAGAGGGCTCACCAGGGATGACGGGAGCACCCCAATGCAGAGCGGGGCTGTGGTGCATTTGTTCGGTTGCTTTCCTCATATTTCCAAGTATTGCTCCTTTCATGTGCCCAGGTAAATGGATTTCCCTATTACCTAGTTTTAACTAAGCCTTTACAAAAATACATATGGCTTAACAAGGTTCCTCAAAGATTGCAGCTTGAAGATAATACTACTCAAGAAAGCACAAGAGAACCTTGAACTCTTTGTCAGCCACATTATGGGGTAAAGAAACAATGACAATCTAATCAGATCTGTCAAGAAAACAGGCCAAAAGAATAACTGAAAATGATCCATAAGATTATTTGAAGTATGGAACCACAACTTCTAATAAAAAAGTGAAACTTCACCCTAAGGGCACATTGAGTTTTGAGATTATTAGACAGGGATGGTAAAACATGTATAATTGATACACTTATATGTGTGTGCATGTGTGTGTGTGTCTGTATACACACACACACACAGGAGGTTGAAAGTTCAAAATTACTTTATCGAGAGGGTGCATAATCAAAAGAGTTGGAAGGCCATGGGAATGTTCTTGCTTCTAAAAGTATTTTTTTATTTCTTTATAATTACTCTGATTAATTTTAGAAAAAAAATGTATGGAAGCATCAAAAACAAGAAAAAATTATCCATATTCCTACCATTACAAAGTAAACATTATTTGCATTTGGTGAAGCATCTCTTTTATCATAACTATTTTTTAAAGATTTTTATTTATTTATTTTTAGAGAGAGAGGAAGGGAGGGAGGAAGAGAGGGAGAGAAACATCAATGTGAGAGAGAAACATTGATAGGTTGCCTCTCTTATGTGTCCCTGCCGGGGGACTGAATCCGTGACTTAGGCATGTGCCCCGACTGGGAATTGAACTGGTGACCTTTGGCTTTGTGTAAGGATGCCCAACAACCTGAGACACACTGGTCAGGGCTGGCATAACCATTTTACATAAAATGTTTTTCATAGAGGAGGCTGACCTTACAGAAAAATATTTCATAGAACATCCATAGGTCACTTTGTCTAGTTTCCATGGCATCTGAAAATGTATGTCAGGAATGCAGCTGTAGTCTTGGATTTTGAACATCTGCGTAATTCATTTGGGATAAATTTCACTCTTACTGAGGGTGGCCTATGGCCTCATTCCAGGTTCCATTGTGAGGGTCGTATACACCCGTCTCACTCAGTAGGAGGAAACTGCAGAAGCAATTCCTATATGATCTTAATTCTTAAGTTGATTAGCCCATTTCAGCCATCAGTGATACGGTTAAGGAGCCATGCTCAGACCTCCAGATATCAGGGGAGCAGGCCTGCCCTGGTTTTTTGTAATCCTGGGAATTCCAAATATGTCCACCAGACTCCTTCCTTTAGGGAAGAAACCCATGGCTGTGGGTCCTGCAGTGCCAGCCCCTGCCCTGCCTCACGTCAGCTCTAACATGTCTCTCCTAACAAAAACCACCCTCAGTGTCACATTCGGAAACTTCTCTAGATGTTTGCTCTTCATCCCCACAGCGAAACACTAGCTGGCATTTGAAATAATCACATCACTCTTAAAAATAACTTCTGACAATCTGGCTCGAAGCAGAACTTTTCCATAGGTTTGGCAAGATTTCCATTTTAATCTAAGATAAAATGGAGCATTTCCTCGAGGTTTAGCCACACCCCTAACAAGGAACAAGACCCCTTCCCAGCCTAAACCAGAAGGTTCCCGGCCAAATTGCTATTTCTGTCTTACTCATTTTATTAGACCTCACACTTTCCCCCACTTTTTCTCGACTGCATCCATAATCAGCTGCCCACATTACTGTCCAGAAATCAGGGTGAGAGGGGAATTTTTGTACAGACAAAAGCTAAAAAGTGCAAATTCACAATTTAAATATCAAATTCCCCTACTGCAACATTTAAATAAGATCCGTTTGATTTACAGTTGGCTTTCTTTTTTTAAAGGATTTTTCTAACATATACTTTGGATTCTTGTTCAGAACTGAAAATGGATTTCCCAGAATCACTGCAAGCACATCCAGCCTAGTGACGCCCCCAGCCGCTGCCAGGGGTGCAGCCCACGGCAAAGCGAAGCTAACAGACACACTCCGGAAATGAACCAGCAGCCCTGACCTCAGAACCACAGCCATCTAATGAAATAACGCTTAAACATCCAGCTCTCAGATTGTTTCCTTCCCCTTAGTCTCTCTTTCATGTGGACCCGGAAGGACAGGAGAGTAAATAAAGAATACGACAGCAAAATCGCCACACCTGCTAACGTCATTTTCCTCTGGATGTATGCATGCTCCCTAAGTGAAAGGGAGCTGAGGAGGGTGGTAGGAGAGCCTGGGGCCCACGTACGGCCATCAAACGTACCCTCTGCTGCTCTCTGTGAGTTTTCCTCCTACCGCCAGAGGGTAGTAACTCACAGCCCCTCTGTCCTTCCTTTATTGCCTTTGCTGCCCTGCCCGTAGGAAACCCACCGTATTCATTCTTCGCTGCACGCCAATACCTCTATTTTCCACTGGCATTTAAAGTGTTCTTTCAATATATGTTTATTACTACTTGACACCTAAAATCCTTTGAGTATAGATTCACAATAAACTAAAAATAAAAAAGCATAAATCAATTCACCTAAAGTTATGGAATTAGTTAGAAGGATAGTCATATCTAGACTTATCTTTCCCTCTGTCCCACAAACTGTCCAGAGGGAACCTTTTAGAACATGGAATCTTGAAGCAAGAAGGCGCAGTGGCCTCCAGGGAGGCTGGGTGGGGTGAGCGATGAGAAGAGAAAGGTCGTCTGGGAGGAAGCGGCAGGAAGGACAGCTTCAGGGTTGCTTTTCTTTCACCGTTTTGATTCTAAATGTAAACATTTTTGGTCTCAGGACTGAAAAAAAGGGCAGCTATTGCCAGAACAGTTTTCTGGTCCTGTGTGGGATTGGGATATTGGAGCTTTCAACATAAAAAAAAAAAAAAAAAAGACATTTTCCTTCAAAACCAGTTCCAAAAAAGTTTCCAAGGTTACTGTTGGAAAGATAAGCCCCAGACACCCAGAAGTCCCAACTCAGAGAAGATGGTTGAAAGGCAAAACAAAGTTTTAAACCACGGTGGATAGAGAATTGGATTTCCCTTATACCACACTAGCTGGGAGCAAAGAGAGGACAGTGCTTTTAATTTAACCCTTTACAGTCCCTGAGAAAAACAAAGCACCTAAGTATCTGATACTCTTCACACCCCAGAAACCCTATTGCCTGGTTTTAGTTACTGTTTCAATGCAAAAAATAATAAAAAGAGGATATTATTTGAGGCAGGTGTTATTAATAGGTGTCACAAAGGGGACATAATTGTACCAGAACACTCAATTCTGACCTTTTCAGAATGAACCGAGGAGGCTATGACATGACCACCAAATGGCCTTATCACAGACTTTCTTTCTTTACTTTTTTAGAGGATATGCCTATTGATTTGAGAAGAAGAAGAGAAACATCTATGGGAGAGAGAAATATCGATTGGTTGCCTCTCGTACATGCCCCAAACAGGGACTGAAACCGCAACCCAGGCGTGTGCCCGGACTGGAATCAAACCAGTGACTTTCCTGTTTATAGGGCGACAGAAGCCGCCGCAAGTGAGCCGCACTGGCCAGAGCACAGACTTGCTTTCTTAATAAGCAGAAAGCAAACTCAGGATACATACATATCTTCCTTCCTGTGGCTCCTGACTTCCTGGCTGCTGTGTGATGTCATCTAATCCCTGATCTATAGTCATCAGCGGAGGAGACCTAATTTTAACACCTACCTACTCTTGAAGATACAGAATTCAAGGACTCTCGCTCAGTCCCCAAAGAGCCAACTCCATGGTCTTTCAGGAACCAAAATACCAAGAGTCCCAAGCACACCAACAAAAACCATCTCATTGAAGTTATCCCTAGACAGACAGTAAAATAGAGAAACTCTACTTGGCAGTGAAAGTGAGAGGGACGGTGGAATATAACAAGGTGGAATGTGAATTTATAGATTTCTATAAATGTATCCTTAAGCTATGGTCAATTTTCCTTTCCTAGACACTGGGGCAGCCCCCTTGGCCGGGGAGCAGCCCATTCTGCAGGCCTCCCCAGCACTCTCCACGAACGCCCCCCCAGCGCTCCCCTCCACCCTCTCTACCTCGATGGTGTACTGCTCAAAGATGCGCAGCTGCAGGAAGATGTCCAGCTTGATCTTCCGCTCGTGAAAGAGCTCTTCCATCTGCACCTGGGCATCGTCCAGCTGCTGCAGGACTGACTCGATGTGGCTGATGGAGCTACTGTGGGGCGTCTTGTTGTTGGACACAGCTGAGTCCCTGTGGCAGAGTGGGAGAAAAGAAGGGAGGGGCCTTGCCATGTTAAAAGCGAGAGAGGAGCAGGGGGCCTTCCTCTTCTGAACAACGTGGACGTGGACCAGTTGAGTTGCTCAACTGACAGACATTTATCAAAGTCCTACTGTGAGCCAGGCACTGTCTGCTTAGTGGGTGACCCAGAGATGGACATGTACCCTCTTTGGGGTTCGCAGTACAGCAGCTGCGAGACTGGCTGCTCTCCTGTTCCTCGGAATTGTGAAAAGGATCAAATAGATAATGTATAGAAAAGGGCTCTACGAAGCACAAAATACTACTTTGGAATGATGCCATGCAGATATGTAGTGTTAATACACACACACACATGCATGAGAGTAGACACATTAAACACAATGTGTAAGAGTAGACGAATTAAAGACATGTAATAAAAGACTCTTCCTAGTTTTACTTCACAGGATTGTTGTTAAAACAAAGTCAGATCATGGCACTAAGATGATTCATCCACTGTACAGTGCTGTGCCTGCGTGACAGGCCGCTGTGATCACACAGGCTTCGGGCTGTAGTTGGAAAAGCATGGGACCCGGAGGCCGGAGCCTGGGGTAAGGCCCTGCTCTGCTGTGCGTGGGCCCATGGCCTTGGGAAACGACCTCCCTGAGCCCCAGGTGCCTCCAGTAAAGCAGACTTCATAATCCCTGCCCTGCTCACGTCACAGTTTGCTGTTAAGTAAGACAGTGTGTGTGAATGTGCTCTGTGACCAGGAACGTGCCACACGAATGCTTATTAATCCTGAAAGGATGCAAGAAAAATCTCAAGTGCTGATTGGGGCACACACCCAATTGTGGAGAGTAGAAGGCAGGGTACAAGAGTCCGGGACAGCAACAAGGTTTCAAAGCGAAGGAGTTCTGAATGTGTTTGCCCACATTAGAAGAAAAGGGTGAATCCAGCTGGAAGATGGGGGCAGGGGTATGCTTTCTGAGCAACGAGAGTCTACACCAAAGTACCAGGGGGAAGATGACACTTTGTAGAGGGAACCAAGAGATAAACAAACTGACCTGCTCAGAAGTGAGGTGGTGGTGAGACCTCCAAAGAGATCAGTACAATAGGAAAACTGGAGGTTAAGAAGTTAACGTTCTATGGAGTCTTGAGTAAGCTCGAGTCCTAAAACTTGAACTAAATGGGCACATTCACTATCTTGTGACATCCTGCTTTCTTGTACAATTTAAGATGTCAGAGGACAAGGGGGAGATCATTAGTTTTGAATCCTTGCATGAGCAAGCTTTCTGAAAACCAGTCCTTTTAGCTAGCCTGTGTTCGTCTCAGAAGCAATGGTGTCCAAGCTCAGGCTGTTTCTGAAGGGAGCAGGAGACCAGTTTGTCAAGAGCATCTCCTTCTATCATTCACAGAGCTCTCAATTCTACCTCCTAACCCTGGCCTATCTGGGCATGAAACCCCACCATTGCAAGGACCCCCAACCATGGAGGCACGTAAGAGAGGTAGTCAATACTATGCATTTTGCATTTGTTGAGGACTTTGCTTTGGGGAGGAGATGATTGTTCTTCTGATTGCTTCTCTCAGTCTTTCTCCACCATACATCTTCCAGAAGGAAGAGAATAATTTCAGACCATTTTTCACAGCACCCACATCAGTGTCACACTCACTAGGAGTCACAGAGATGACGGGAAGCCAGACCTAGAGGAGATGTGCACCCCAGTGCGTGGGAGGCACCTAGCCAAGGTCCCCTGGGCACATTCACTTCTTTTTCTCTTTGCCTGGTCTTGATATCAGGGAGGAGAGCACAGGCTAGAGTCAGGCTAGGAGGGAAACAAATGGTCACCAGTGGGTCTTGGGCGTAGACCTATGGTCCTTTCTGAAATCCATGGAATTTAAACTTGGAGAACCGGCATCGGCCACATCACTGCCTTCACCGTCTCTGAGTGGCCTCCTGCCTGTGAGCGTTGCGCAGGGTTGGCAGTGGTTAAGGCAAGTGGTATCCCACGACCCAGCCCCAGAAGCTTGTGAAAAGCATTTGGAGAGAAAACACAAAGCCATCACAAAATTCCAGAGCTGACAGATCTCCTGGAGTCAGCCCCAAATTACACAGGTGAAGCAGCTGAGACCCAGAGAGGTTAAGTGACTGCTCATTATTTGGAATTTTATTTAGAAAAAAAAAATAACAGTGGAGTTTCCTAGGTAGGCAGACAAAAGTGTCATGCGTTATGTATTCACGAAGATGAATCAGGGGGCCAAGGGAAGAGGCTGTCTAGTTAGCATGCAACAGGAAGACTCAGAACATCTCACGCGTACGTTTAGAAAAGAAACAATTCATTTCCAACAGAAGAACATGCCTGGGCCATTGAAAGGTAAGTTCTCATTGTTTATTTAATTAAAACTGATAGTGGGGGAAAAACCCTCTCAACCAAAGTAATTCCCTCAGGCTCCAGGGTTGGCCTGGGACTTGTTGATGAAATTAGTTCTGTCCAGAGCAGCCAGGGGTCCCAACACTGAGTGATCGGGGATAGGAACAAGTCCCCGGGGGCAGGCATCATTAGCACCATTGAATCCTATTTAGACAGCACCTGGCACAGGGCTGGCTGCTGAGGGCTTGCTCCAGGCCTCATGAGACTTTATCTGTAGAGTGAGTGCCCTTGGCAGGAACAGGAAACTAGATATTAATACCCACAGAAAGGAAGCAATGGTGTGGATGATTCTAGATGAATATAAGGGTTTAGACAGGAATTCCCTCATTAGTTATGTTTGCTTCTGCTGGTGCAGAAGGATTTCCATTTTCTAGGCAGCAAGGAATGCTGGAAAGGTCGTAAGAGGGTAATGAAGAACACACACTGCATTCTCATGGGCCAAAGCTAACCATTTCGGTCACATTTTGCCAAATGGGGCAATGGAGTTTGAAGTTCCGCCTGAGATCAGATGCCAAAGAACATTCCATAATGGCCTTTCTCCACATGGCTAAATATGCTATAATTCTTCATGAAGATATTGTTTATTTTTCTGTTCATTGTTAATTTTTGTTGTAATTATGTTATTTATTGACTGCCGAATAACATCATGAATGATAAATAATACTTTGGAACATTAGAACCTTTCTGTTTACTTT